>CAJNDV010022146.1:0-38133 GCA_905221635.1 Symbiodinium sp. CCMP2456
GGGGTCCCCCTAAATCATAATTCAGTCAGGGGGTCAGATTCACTTTCCATGTCCCGTGTCTAGCTTTGCCCAACGGCCTCCTTGAGGTACCTCTCCTCGCTCGAAGTTGGCTCATCGAAGTCTCCACCCTTACAGACGAGATACATGGGAGGGCACTCTCTCGGAAGGTGGGGGCCTTCAAGCTGCGGCCCATAGCCATCCCATACCGCGGGTGCCAGGCAGTCAACGGTCATCCTGGGATCTGTCTCAGTCCCTGCAGGATAACAAATCGATGGGTCACACTTTGCAAACCAAATCTCGACCGCATCGCTGCTTGTGTACATGAAGTTCAGGAAGGCTGCGGATGCCAGCAGCGTGCCGACAGTGAGCACGCAACAGCACATGTTGCAACAGCAGTAGCAGCAAGCGCAGCACTGATTGTTTGCCCTGGCGCCACAGAGGCCACACAACACGAAAAAGCCGCCAATTACCAGTGCATTGATGACGGCCGGCACGGCAGACGTCAGAAGCAGTTGAGGTGCCACGTTCAGAAACGTGCTCAATTCAGGGATGGCTTCAACTTGCGCCAAAAATTCGAGCTTCTGCTGCAGACTTTGCCAACTGAGAAAACCGAAGAAGAGTTGAACGATAGCTGAGACCACGAAGCACCCCACAGTCAACACTGATAATGCCACAACGCGGCTTCGAAGCTTTCCGATGTACGCATTGTAGCTGAGTACTTCTTCACCTGGAGCAACCACGTACGGAGTTGTCGGCACCTGCTCTTGAGAGCGCGATGGCAGAGAGATCAGCTCCCTAGCCTCGCCACCCTCGCCGCTTTGCATCATTTCTGCGGCAAGGAAACCGCCCAGCGGCAGCGGCGGCCGCAGGCAGCCGCAAGTAAAAGCTACCTTCTCATTTGAGCCAGGCCTATTTTGTTCTCCGTCTATGCTTTGCAATGTTAGCTCGCCAAAATCGAAGAGCTCCATAGATGCCATAGACAATGTGAGAGGAACCCTTGTGGAATATTAAGTTCCTGTGACAACATTGAATGGCCAGGCCTCTCTTGCAAAATTGAGTTTATCGTTGCAAGTTGAAAGCGCCAGGGAACATGCCATTTGTTCCGCGGTCTCGAGAGCGAGTTACCGGTAGCCCTTAAATGTGTGATGATGCCTTCGATGCCGAGCCCCTTCATTGGATCTACAGCCCTCATTCTGGGTTTAGGAGGGTTCCGACAACGTGCGAAAAAGCTGGGCCCATCAGATGCTAGCTGCTCGAGGTTCGTTTGGTGGATTCGTGCGTCTTCCTTTTGATATCTGCGACTTGGTGGCCAAAAGCAAGGCAACGAGAATCTGGACGAATGCAGCTTTGCCGTACTCGTGCCACGGAGGCTGGAGCAAAAAAGCAGGTCGCCGACGGCCAATCAGTCGACTCAGCCATTGAATAGAGGCTTGGAACCTATGTTCTCGGTGTCTGCCACGCAAAGGAGCTTCTTGCCAACAACTGCTCGACCAGTCAGTAAAGCCGAAACCGAAACTGTAGGCCCGTGTCCAACACGCTTCTTCGCACGCTTCACAACGGCTACTTCGTCTTTTTCAGCTCCAGGGCCAATGTAGCAGTGGAGACTTTCCCGGACTTCAATTCATGGATAGGAGGCATCCGCTTCATGCGCATCAGCTCGCCGACGACCACCGCCACGGGGTCTCTAGACATGGTCGCGACCGCCTTGACTTCGTTTTTCAGGCAGTAATAAGCGACGAAATTCAGCTTCTTCAGATCGCCATCGACCACCAGCTCGTCAAACTCCGTGCAATGACCAACGTACCTCAGGTTTTTACCGAAAAGAGATGTCCAGAAGAAGGGGGTCTGATCGAACTTTTCGGCTTTGCCGAGCATGTTCTTCGCAGCAATCCGTCCCTGGCTGGTCGCAACATCCCAGTGCTCTACCCGCATGGATCCGCCCGGCGTCTCGTAAGTGCAAACGTCTCCGGCAGCGTAGAGGCCCTCTGCGCTGGTCTTCAGGCAATCATCCGTCACCAGCGAGCCGTCCCGCGCACGACGCACGCCGTCCACGAAATCTGCATTAGGAACCACCCCTACCCCGACGACGATGGAGTCACAGGTCAACACCTCTCCGGTTTTCAGCGAGACTTGTAGGGAGGAGCCGTTTTGCTTGATCTCTGCTGCCACCTTGCCGCCCATGAACTTGACTCCCTTTGATTCGAAGAAGTCCTGACGCATCCAGACTCAACCATTCTTGCAAACAAACTTGTCCAGAAGAACGAAAACCTTTGAAGCCCTCGAAGTGTCTCGCACTGCCCCAGCGGTGCCCAAGTGCCTTCAGAACAATGCCCAGGCGGGTCCCCAGTACTCGCTCGAAGGGCACCTAGCACAGTGGATCGTAGGCCTTACACCGACTTCCATGAACAGCAACGTAATCTGCACGGAGCTCACAGTGGCAAGAAGTGCCTGCTCCATCCCAAGCACGGTGACTTCGCAGCCACGCCGCCGCAAGGTAGCGGCCAGTTCCATTCCTGCTTACCGACTACTGACTGTTGACACTCTAGCAGTGCGGCGACATACATGACAGGGTCATTCAAAACCCATAGCAATGTATCTTGCGAAGTGAATCTCGCAACATGCCCAGAGGCAGCGACCTCTACTGATCTTGGGGGCACTCGTGCAGCATGAGCTCTACGAAGGATCTAACGGCTAGGAAAAGCCAGTCCGCAACTGACTGTTGCAGACAGGAAGGCTGGCATTCAATTTTTCGACAAGACTCCGATGAAGGATGACCCGATCACCACCTTGCAAGCCACACGCTGCTAGTCACTGCTACTGGTAGCAGCTTACATTTAACAGCCAAGCCAGCCAAGCAACAGTCTTCTTGTCGGAGGAGCAGGCGGCAGCAATGCGCTGGGCATCTTCCGGAGTTCGTAGCCCCAGAACTCCTGGCAAAGCGCCACCCTTGATGGGAAGCTCTCGAGGCCTGGCACCTGTCGCCACCACCGCGGCGTCGTACTCTACAGTCTGCCCGCTTGAAAGCCGGAGCGTCTTCGTTGCAGCATCTAGTTTCTCCACCTTGGCGGAGCGTCTGATCTCAATCTCATGCTTGTCGAAATACTCTTGATCCCGAAGGCTCAAAGAGCCGGGGTCGGAGGCTTTGCCCAGGTTCTTGGAAAGCACGGGCCTGTCGTAGGGCAGGTGTCTTTCTTCGGTTATCAAGACGATGCGCCCTGTGTATCCTTCTTGTCGCAAGGCATCCGCTGCAGCTACCCCGGCGGCTCCACCACCCACAACCAGGAACACCCGAGTGTCTTGGCTGTCCCGCTGCGCCATGACCGGCGCAACAAAATCATCCATATTCCGTGGCAGGTCCACGATAACGTCGTCTGACTCTACCGCGACGGTGTACGTAGGTATGGCCTGTAAGCCAGCACCGCGCACAGGCTGCCCGGTCCGAATATCGAAGGCTGCATTGTGCCATGGGCAAACCACATGCATCTTGTCTCGTGCTGCAACTCCTTCAGCTAGCGGTGCACTGTAGTGGCTGCATGATGCACCAGTTGCCTCAGTTGCCATATGAAACAAAGGATTCACCCTGACGAACTTGCACTTCAAGTGCCACTCGAGGCCAAACTCTATTCCTTGGACCACAAGGCCCACTCCCCGACGAAACACAGAATGCACCACAACGCAGGTCCTTATGCTGGCACACCTAGACTGAGCCGAAGCATTCTACCCTTGAAACAGCTTGAAAATCTGATCCGCATCCACCAAAGGACGTAGAACTTGCCGTCCACCTTGGTCAAGAGGATGGCGCCTTCACCAGCCCCGTCGCTTGTAGGAGCGATTCGGATTTGTCGAAGCTCTCCCTCTGGAAAATCGGCTGCACGAGCAACTTTGACTCTGCGCACAGTTGGAGGTCTGCCAGCCTCTTCGGAAGAACAACTGACTGAGGATTTCTGCCAATAGCACGCTGCAGCGAGACTTCCTGTAAGAGCACTCAGTGCAGGAAGCACACTGCGCTTCCTCGCTGTGCATACGGGGACGCAAGCCTTAGATAGACCCGACTCTCAGGACAGCACCTCAGTGGTTTGCCCTTTCCCCCCCCACCGCCGACTCGCGCGTTGGTTCCTACTAGTAGTGCATCCACGGAGCGAGTAAGTGAATCTGCCCAGACCGGCTTGTGACATGCAGGCATCGACGGAGGTGCAGCATGGTGACCAAATCAATCAACTTTCAGCCAACCTGTTGATTGAACAGCTTACGATGTCGTGTAGAGCCGGTTGTGTACAGCTTGCTGCGCGATCCGATCAGCCTGTATTCTCAGCCACAGCGCTTGTACACATCAAGCCAAAGCTGAGAACCGTTCAGGCCGGTTGCAGCCGTTTCGGTGCGCATGCGCATGCCTGGTCCGGAGCGGAGCTGCTGAAGGTAGGCCCAATGCCATCTGCGGCTATGACTAGAGCCTGTATCTTCTTTCAACCGCTTCTGCCGCAGCCTTTGTCGTAGCCGGAGTGAAACGACGCTTCAGGAACTCTGCCTGTAGCGTGTGTCGCGCAGTCGGTGAGGAGGCAGGAAAATAGTTCTGGCAGGGCAACCGAATATCGGAAGCCTCGGGGCCACAAAAGTCAAGAAATCCTGGGAGCTTGCATCAAGGGCCATGCGCCTGGATGAAACGGAACTAAGACATAGTGAAACGACACATTCCAAAGCCTCTAGCTTGGTGGACATTAAAGACTTCGAATCCCTAGCTCGCAGGGATTTGCAGGGCCGAGTGATCCGAGCATTCGCAACACTGCGAAGCTCTCAGAGTGCTCAAGCATGCTTCCTCTGATCCTCGGCGGTCCACCAAGATGGCAGCCTCAGGCCATGAGCAACAATCTCTGCAAAGCTTCATTCACACAAGCTCTCACTCCTCAAAGCTCGTGTTATCGTGCTTATCATGGTTCATGGTTAATTTGCACACTTACATCTCTCGGTCACAATCAACGTAGCACAGCCATCCAAACAGGGGTTCGGTCTTGGCATTGTGTTGGGTGCTCCAGCGCTGATCTGGCGCCTAGATCGCCTGTCGCTACGAGCACCACAAATGTTCAACATGCAGCACTGTAAACACCGGCATTGTCGGCGATACAGTCTGCGCGTTTACAAGGCTACGGCTAAGGGAAGTGCTGGTCCAGTCCTAAGGACAGGGCGTGCCGCCATAGATGCCTCTGCGTGGCGATTGATCGCTGCACACCACACAGCACGTCGCTGCAGCCGCCTGTCGCCGCCCGCTCCCTCAGCGACGGCTCGCCCAAGATCAGGCTCAGCCTAAGCCAAGACCACGGATGTCACGGGAACGCCCTGTGCCTGGGAGCGACTCCTTCGGCATCTCCGCAACCGAGGCGAGGGCTTCTGGATCAACTCGTTCTGAAATTCCTGTCTGTTCCTGTCACAGAAATACACTCAGCTGCCAAACTTCAAGCAAGTTTACTGCCTGTGGAACGTGGGATCCGCGCTGGCCACGAACATTCTGACGCAATTTGCCTGCAAGCCCAGAGGAGATGTTCATGCTCAGAAGAATGGTCCGTCTTCGCAAAATTCTGTACCGTGCAGGACCTGCATGAAGTACTTTGGATGTGCCAGCACTCGCGCCTGCAGCAGCCAATTTCCAGATTGGCTGACTTCGCATGAGTCGCACCAAGACCTTCAACACTGCGCAGCCTGCCCAATTTGGGTTGAACTGTTGCTGTCCAGCCATTTTGAAATTGGCATTCGCCTGCAAGGGAGACCGCGAGAACGTGCCTCTGCCATGTGCAAGAAACGTGTGACACTGAGGCTGCAGACTCGTCATCCACCGGTCCATAGGGTTTGGCAGCCTGGGGGCGAGACAAAGACAGAAAGAAAGGCTTGGCTCGACAAAGTTCAACATCAAGCTGCGTAGACAAGCTTGTCCACAAGGTGACCTTATACTGCAGTCACTCGGCACTGACATGTTTCATCTCCCCGCCTAGCAGACGTCCGGTCAAAACTCGAAACTGCTGCCAAAGCACGCTTGATGAAGAGCTGCATTAGGTGACCAGGCTTTCCGCTATGACAAGCCTCCGAGGGAAGGATGGCCAGGGCAGTGCACGGCAAGTGCTGCGGCGGGCTGGCCGCCGGCCTTTCCGCCGAACTGCGAAACGTCCAATCCATGCTTCTCCGACCTGGCCCGTCCCCCGGAAAAAAGCGTCCCGGAATCGCAAACAGGCACCGCAGCGTCAAGCAAGGTCAACAGGGAGGCAGGACATGGCAATGATCTCGTCGGCGAGCTTCCGAACCTACGGTGGCTCGGCTCCGCTGCCCTCTTGCCGTTTGAGCCGACAGAGCCCCCGGCCTTCGCTTTGGGCACGTAGCAGCTCTCCAAGAGATTTTCCAGCACCTGGGAATCCGCACGCTTCCACGTCTTCCTGTTCTGTGACACTGTGCCTTGCTACCAAGACACACCTCTAAACGATAGGTCCTTGCAGCTGTAGCCTGGCGGAGGCTGCGATTGAAGGGACAGCACATGCAAAGCGGGCCAGGCACCTGCGATGAAGACCATGGCAACCTTTGCTTTCTGTCTGAAACCTACAAAGACCACCGCTTGCCCACAGCATCTGGGAGCCAGACGCAAGCCTCAGGCCCCGTCGATGCCAACGAGCACATCACGGACCTTGCCAGAAACGAGCTCAACTGCTTCGAGTAAGTCTTGTAGGCTCCCTGCAACCCAACTCTGCGAAAATCTGGATGATGATCACGCCTGACCACAGACATGCTCCATCGGCGAGTAATCAGCAGTGCAGTCTCTGTGAATGGTGGGGAAACGGCTTATTGGTCGCGAACTCTTCGTTGAACCTGGGTTTCAACTCAAAGCGCGTGGCTTGGCTCGGAGCGAAGGCCACCCAGCCTCTTCTTCAGGATTGTAGCATCCGGTGTCTCCTTAAATTCATGCCTTGCAGATCAGACCCTTCATTCAGCAATCGCAATCGCAACACGGCACCACCAGAAGATGAGACCGAGGGTGTCACACTAGTATGCGCGGAAGCGTTGCATACCTTCACGGTCACATCGTGCTGTCGTACATGTTCAGCGCTTCCGGTAGAGAAGTAGGGCCACTAGAGTCACACAATATTGCCCCGTAGGCGTGAAACAACGCTGCTAGGTGCTGCTAGAAGAGACTTTGTGCGCAATGATCTGCAGCTGAGGCTGCAACTGCGACCGGAAGCGGAAGAGAACGCTCCCAACCGCGGCATGCACTTCGTATATCAGTGCAGCAAATGAGTACCTCGCGAAGATTTCAAATCTCGCCTGACATGCCTGAGCGAAGTAGCAGCAGAGCTGGGCGCACGAATGGTAGAATACTGCCCATTCGCCGCATAACCTGGCCTCGTTGGCTTCGAACTGGGCGAAGCATTTCTGGCGCGAGCCGATGCTACTCTCTCGATATTTGCACTACTGGCAAGAAGACACCCAAAACATAAATTAAAGAGCGAATCGAAAACTGTCCTTGGCGTGATCATTCCCCTCCAAGACCTTGTACGGGTGCATGGAGGCGCCGCCACCTTCTTGCTTCGCTCTCAAAGTTTGTTGCCTGCCCTCCCCCATATCAGGTCAACAGTTCCATGAGGGCCAGGCGCTTGCTTTGAGGTCCGTACCTGGCCAAGTTCCGTGGTGCACCAAGGTGCTGTGTAAGATCGCCACTCGTACTCTATGGCAAACACTGCATCTGAGTTCTAAGCGACCGCTGTAAAGAGACTTCTGGAGATGCTGCTGCCTCTGCAAGCACTCCGAGCAGACTCGCTCACCAGCAAGATCCTGCACTGCAGATCACTGCAGGACCGCTTCAGCCGCAGACGCTCGATCCAGAAGGATCTGCCGAACCACCGACGTCTTCCTGCACAACAGTTGGCAGTGAAAATCACTGTGGATTTGTCCACCAGCCGATGCCTCCGCAACCGGTTCGTCTTCTTCCTTGTCCAGTATTCGGAGCTTCCGCCTGAGTTGCACCAAGCTTTCCAGACAAGCGACACACAAAGTGAGAGATCAATCAAGTGGCTTCTTGCCCGTGCTCACGTTTGCCTGAATGCCACCCTCATCGGGACCTTTCTGTGTCGAGACAAAGCACTGCCCAAGAAGTCATGTTGATGGGCTGATCTGAGATATCGGCGTGAAAAGTCAATGTAGTAGTTTTGGCCACGGGCGTGAATCCTGAGTCCCCACTGGAAAGCACAGGTCAGGCCCAGTGCATCGAAGCATCGGAACCCTTGCAGCTGAGGGAGAATCTGAAATGCCGTCTCCCCCTTCGCCAAGTGTTGACAGATTGCTCGCGTCCTCGGTGTCGGGATGTCTCTCTCTTGCTCTTAAAGAGCTCAGGCTGAGGTCCGCTCTCTTCCGTCGAGCAATCGCGCCATCCACCTTCCAGCTCTATTTGGACAACGACCTGCAGAGCTTCATAAGCTTCGTGACAGCTCCAAGTTACAAGAGCTCTTGCTGCTTGCCGCCTTTTACACTGGCGTCTATGGCAGCAGCTGAGGCCCCGGCATCGAGAGGTGCATCTGCCAAGTAGCCTGCATTCCTCCAGGACAATGCTGCTACAAAAAGCACTTCCCTGCTTGAAAAACTAACTAAGCAAGCTGGCACGTTGCAATGGCTTGTAAGCTATGCTTCACACCGTCTTGCGAAAATGCCAAAGTTCAACAGAAAGGACAGGTGTAGCGTGCCTCTCAGACGTAGCCAATGCTCGGGCAGGTGTCACCTTGATCCGAGCAAGAATGTACCCTAGATATTGTCCGACATGGGCTGGGGAATGAGCCGGAGATTTGTCACCAGTAATCCAGTCCAAGTCGTCGTCCATGACACCCTCGTGTTACTGGTGAACAGTGCAAGCAGATAAGGCCCGATGCGGCTAGCGCCAGCAGCAGCGTGCACCGCAGCCTCTGTTGGCTTCGGGACTGCCCTGCCGACATCATGCACCTTGCCGGCAGCCTGCCAAAGGATTTCCAAGCTTCGGGACCTTGTCCCACTTTGCACACCCCTCCTCCGGCACCGATGTTCGCGATTCGAAGCAGCCCATGACCTGCGAAGTCATCATAGATCGATCGGTCTCTGGGCCCTGGGTGGCTTCGCAACTTTCGCCTCCTGGCACCAAGACTGCTGTAACTTCCTACATTGGGCCTGACTGTCACTGCATCTACGTAGCAGACATGTGGCGCTGACCCTTGTCTGGCAGTCTGGCGTGGTTCAGTTCTTTCTGCATCAATGAGACATGCTTCTCGTGATCTTGGGATCTGCATCGCTCACATGCACTGAGCCAGTATTCTGCAAAATGGCATCACCAACTACGGCACGCTGTAGACGAGACCAGCAACTGCAGTGGTGTACCACGACAACACTGCTCTCTATGGGGCGCTTTTGCACCGTGTGCCGAAAATTCACAGGCGACTCTCTTCCATACGAGATCATATTTCAGAGAGCCTCTACTGCGGTGGGCTGTGGGGGGGGACGGGGACTTGGGGCAGCTGGGCCTCCAGGACAGGCTCTGATAAGAGAGATATCAGAGCCTCGGAAGGCGAAAAGGAGAAGCCACCAGGGACATTTAAAGCGTAATTTTGCCGCATACTACGGCACAGGACTGGCAGAGCAAAGTTTTGCCAAAGCTCCTCAGAGTAGACCGTTGTGGCCTTAGTCAGAAGATGTGATATGCTGCGAAATGGTTGGTCGAATCAAGACGACATGAAACCTACCAACATGCCTGCTTCTCGAAACTCAGGAATCCCACCCTGAGCCGCGTCTAGCGCATTGCCTCCTGGGAAACTGCCCAGGCAATGGACCACGCTTGAACCAGGGTGTGTACTGATATCGATCTCCCACTCCCACTTCTGCTTTCAGTCAGTATCAGTAGCTTTACATGCCGCCTCGTATTCCCCGAAAAACGCGTAACAGCTTTGCCTTCCTACGATGCTGCACAACGCAGTGCATATCATCAGGTGCCCTGCGCAACAAAGCATCGACGGTCGCGTCCTCCCAGGGCTGGGAGATTACATGTCCACTTCACTCTCTGGGGCAGCTCACACCGACTCCAGCGTCCTTGCCGCGGAAATCACGGTAGACCTGCATTCAGGTTAAGATTTCTCTGTTGCATCGAGATCAAAACCCGGAGAGATAACACAAATGGCACAGACTCTGATTGCCAATTCTTCTCTTTGTGCGCGTCATCCCGGTCTGCAGCTCCGAGCGCCGGAGCCGTTCGTCAGAGCGAGACCGTCGCATCTTTGTCTGCTTGGTTGCAGTGTACAGACGAAAGGCAAAGCTCTTCACAGAAGTTCGATGATGCACATGAATTGCATAGCATTCCGGTATCTTTGTACCACATCTTCGCCACAAACTATTGACGAGTAGAAGCGGCGAGGGCAGCTAGGTGCCAAGCTTTCAATGCCTCAAGCTGTGCCGCAATGGCTCATTGCCTTCTGGATCATTCCGAAAGCTTCCTGGCTAAACATTCGTCAACTGAGTTCTGAGCAACAGCATGCAAGAGCTACAGATACACATCGCTGTTCTTCATGGTCCATTGTGTCCTTGCGCGTCTTCCTCTCCATCTCCAACTCCTGTCGCAGCTTCGCATGGTCCTGAGCGCATCCGAGCCTCCAGCTGCTAGCATTGCTAGCACTGCTAGCACTCGCTGTTTAGTGGCTTCGACGGCTCCTGAAGCCGGGAGCGCACTTCACGCTGGATGGATTCTCGGCAGTCCTGGCTGAGAGACGCACGGATGCCAGCAGGTTCCTCTACGTTGCAGCGGACCTCGCGGAGCTGCTGCAGGGCCTCCTCACGGCGCCGAGTCTCCACCGCGACCGCATCGGCCATCCTCCGGCAGTGTACGTCTGCCAGGCATACGAACTCACCCCAAGAGCAGGGAAGGCAGGGAAGGAAGGCTCCCTCGCTCTCACCCACCCACACCTGGCATGGGAATGTCCCCTCGCAAACAGACTGCAGAGCAGCGGTTCCGTCAAGGCCCCACAAAACGGGTCTGCATGTGAAGAAAACCTATCAACAGCCTCTCAGCACGCTAGCTAGAAGTATGTTGCAGATCAAAGCTTCGCTCCAGGTTGGGAACTCGGCCATTGGCTCAGCATCCGCTCACAGACTGCCCCTCAACGCCATGCAGGTAACAAAGCTCTCGTTCACATAGTTTTGCTCTCACGCCTTTCTTCTCAGCACTACTTGGTTTCATTTCTGTGCCTCCTGCTCTGGTACTCAGATGTTCCACTTCTCCGGATTTTCGGCCACTGGTGTGGTGCTCTTCGTCTGCCCCTCTCCTTTGTTTCATCTGCTGGGTTTAAGTAACCTCTGGCCTTCTCGACTGATCCTCCAAAAGCTGGTTGAGCTCCGGCTCCTGCGCGGAAGCTTCGTGCCAGGATCGGCAATAGCATGTCTACTCAAAACATGCTGTCGCACGCGCATACCCTGCACAGGCAGGAGCCAGGCAGGAAGGTCTGCAAGTATGCACGCGTACGAAATGCAATGTTTGCTTGTTGATACTAGCAACATGGTAACATTACGATTACTACCGGCACCGTACCCATATGATATGAGGGCGTCCCCTCTCTCGGGACCTGAACCTCCTCCGGAGCCACGCTTGGAGGCTCGACAGCGTCGGGAACGCAAGCCTGCCGTCTCGTACTAAATCAGAACAGGATCGGCAAGCTGCCTCCGGGACTCCGCACTCGCAGCATCTCTTCAACTGCATGTAGGGACCCGAGGCCGTTTGTATCTGCCGAGTAGCCTCTTTGGTCACCGCAGCTGCTTGCATGTGATCCTGCTCAGAAGGTCCAAGGTAGGAAGCAAGCCCCTAAAGTGCCTAGAGACGATGGGATCTGCGGTGCTGTCCTCAATTCGCCGCAGTGCCTCGCTTCGACACTGCGCCTCGCCTCGCAGCGCTGCCTTCCGCCAGACTGTGCGTTTGCCCTGCTGAGATACTACACTGATACTACGAGCATGTCTCACCGCAAGAGGAGCGATCCCGTCCTCAAAGCCTGCCAAACGTTGATCGACGAAGGCTTCGCCCTCCGTCCTCAAAAGTCGAGGCTGCACGTGAAAGAGTCCGTTCGCGTGGATTCGGCAAACAGCATGCACTCAAGCAGCAGCGGCTGCAGGCCAAGCAAAGCAATCATAAGATAGGCAGATATGTGAGCACACTGCAAGGGCTCTGTTCCTGGAGGCGGCTTCCTGTGCCAGGCCATGCCGCAAGTCGCTGCTGGCCGCCTGACGCAAGAAGAAAAGGCTGATAGGCTCGGCGTCCGGGTGAACGCGACACTAGTCACTCAAGTGGACCTTGACAGGACTGCCTTCACCTGGCCCATCCTAGCCCCGATAAATGGAGCGGATCAGAGACTCGTTGTTCTCAGGACTCTTCGCAGCCTCCAAACGGCGGGACATATCACCTGTGGCGACTATCATGAACTTGGCGTCTGATTGCTTTGATTGCTTGCTATCTAAACTGCTTGCATCGTAGACCTGGCAGGCCGCAAGTATGATGCCTCGGCACTAAACGTAGTCTCGATCCAGGAACACGAATAGCTCAACCGTGTCTTTCTTTTATTCCTTGTCCGGCTTCCTGTGGCCACTTTATGAAGCTGAATGCCTCTCCAGCACTTCAGGAATCGTGGATTTGTTTCCAAGCGGTCTTCTTTTCGGTCTTGCCTGTGTTTGTTCCCGTCAACTGTGTCTGGGGTTTATGCTTACTGTCGCCCACGCAACACACCTAAATCCCAAACCCCAAACAGTAGACCACAATTCCCAAACCCCAAACAATTATTCTTTCACATCTTCCACACTCAATCCCAAAACCCTAAACCGCCAACCCTACACCTGGAACCCCAGATCCCAGCTCCTAAGCCCTAAACCCCAAACCCGACAACCGCGAACCCGCAACCCTACACTGCAAAATGGACCCCAACCCCAAACCCTCGCCCCGAAATTCGAAAGCCTAAACTCCGAACCGGAAGTCAAGTTCTCATGATTAAACACCAGATCCGAAAAATCCTAATCCCTGAAGCGGAAATCCAAAACTCCTAAACCGGAAACTCCAAACCCCATCCTACTGTATGCACTCCCTGAACCAAACGCCAAAAACCCAAATCCTAAACTCGAGACCCCAAAGCCAGCGAAAGTCGGCCTGCCCGGAAACCCCGAATTTCTCCCCAGGCTCGCCCAGAAATTGTCATATTCCACCGCCGATGACTTCGTGCTTCGGAATCGGGTGTCGAATCATTGCTTTGAGATTGGATGTTAGTGCAGCCCATTCCGCTCAGCCCGAGAAGTAAAGCCCAAACCCAGACCCTAAAACTTCAAACCCCCTTAACCCGAAACAAAACCAAACCGAAAGCCAAAACCCTAAACCGGAATCCGCAAGAACCCCAAACCTTAGATCTCAAACCTTTCACCCTGCCTCAAGCCCGAAAACCCAAAGCCAAACCCCCGGAGCCATAAAGCCCTAACCCAACACCGTGAACCCCAAACCAAGAACAGTAGACCCCACACATCCCCAAGCCCCAACCCCTAGCCTCTCTCGACGCCTGAAACCCTAAAATCCATAAACCGGAGCCCAAACCCAAACCTCTAAGGCCTAAACCCGAGACCCCAAGCCCTATACCCTGGACCTTGGACGGGCGGAAACCACTTCGCTAAGAAACCGCACGCTTAAGTCAAATTACCCCGGAGACCCTAGACTCTAAAGCCCAAACTTCCAAGCATAAGCCCGAAACAGTAGGTCAGTAGGGAAAAGACACGGTTACTGCGCAAAAAGATGCGGCTGACACTGAAAAGACTGACATGTTGACATGCTGCTCGCACTGAATTCTAGAGATGTTAGCAGAGGCTGCTCTACTGTCAAGGAGACAGAGACGAAAGACGAGAGTGGCAGCCGGGTGTGCGGTGCATTTGGGTTCAGCCGTCATGCTTATGACGAGTCACCAAACTTCAGCTCCAAGTCGGCTGCGGACTCTTCTGCGAGGTGTCGCCTCAACAGACAGAAAAGCCCCAGATGGACGTTCGGCGGAAAGGCAACACCACCCATGCGCGAACTTTTCCGGGAGCCCCACAGCTCCTCACAGGCCTGCTTCAGCGCCGTGAAGGCCGAGACATCTGGGCAGTCCTGAAGAAAACAGACAGAAGAGCACGGCCTGGCATTTGGCACTTCAAGAGGGCACCTGCTGTAGCTGCCCTCGCTGCCTTAGTTGTCGGAGAAATGTCAACGAGATGTGAGACCATGAAGCCTTGCCAGGCCACAGTGTTGCCATGGCGGCATGAAGCTCCTCTCCAAAGTCGCGGAGAGACTCCGTGCGCTCGTCACGCTTCAGCAACCTAGCGCTGGTGCACAACTAGATGCACGGCATTCACTGCGAAACGCAAGAACCACGCTGTACTGCCTCATCTGGAGAATCATCATCCCATGAATCCCATGCTACGGGTCTTCATGACTCATTCAAGGGGCTCTGAACGCAGGTGCTGAGTTTCGGCGGTTCTCTCCTGAACCTCGGCTTGAAAGGCTCACTGCACCGTAAGCATTGTAGGTGCCACAAACTGCCACTACCGGACTGGCCTCTTTCACCATGGAATCACAGAGGTCGTCGATGCGGGCTGAAAGCTTTGAATATGCTGGTGGTGTCCGCGCCTCCCGAACGTCACGACACGCTGGCTACATAGTTATGCTGCCCAAGCACAACAGCAGTTGGTTTGGAGTTACAGGTTGAGTCGTGGAAAGCACCGTTAATTCTCGTAGGCCCACTTCAAACTTGCTTTTTTTGGCAGGCTGTGGGGCCACATGCAGAACAAGCCACAGACCTGTCAATCCAGACAGCGACAGCGAAAAATGGCCTGCCTCCGTCTTCATCGCCGACACCTGCCGCAGACCACGCACTGGGCTGCGTCTTCCCCTCCGGAAGAAGAATGGAAAAGCAATCGCCTGCCTTCTCTTCCAGCTCCTTGTGGCCGTCGGTGGCTTTACGACATTCCTCGTTTGTCCACTGCCACAGGTCCTTCGGAAGGATAGCTCGTCATCAGCTCAGAGAACACGGCTTCAGCAGAGCATTCGCAAACCGCAATCACCTCAATTTAGCCACAAGGCTGACAGGCCCAGCCACAAAAAAATAACTCAAAGCCGGCAACCATTCACGCACTGAGCACAAACACAGGGGTCATCAACTCTGCACACGTGACTGCTGGGCTGCTACTCGGCTTGAAGTTTAGGACTCGGGTCCCTGCGCCGATTACGACACGGGCAGTGAAGGGGCTCCGCTATGCAGTTTGAGAGCAAGGGGTGCAGATGGATACTGCAGGAAGCCAGAAGCTCGCCAACGCGCGATATCGAGCATATGATCTTATCCGGATGGCGCTTCACATGTTCGTCAACGCTGGCTTGCTGCAGGGTCCACACAGACCGGCGCACTTTGAAGAGTCACATGACTGTCCTGGAAATCCTGCACAACGCGCGACTCGAGCGAGTGCAGGGCATCTTCGAAGTGGCCGCAGAGCTTCGTCTCCAGGGTCTCCAGCCACTTCTTCACTTGGGCACCCAGCCCGCCGCTCTCCTTGGTACGTCGGATTCTACGTCTGAAAAGTGGCGATGGGTCCATTGAGCGGCCACGAGTTGCATGCAAGTTGCATGCTTGATTTCGCCTCGAACTGCCTGTTCGAACTCTTGTCGAAAGGCCTGCTCTTCGATCAGAGCATCCGTCAAGCCTGCAGATGCTCATCCATCATGTTCTGAGCCACTCGTCAGCTTTTCATGAATGCCGCTAGGCACTGCACGGTCTATGAATCTGACAAATTGCCTGCAATGGAAGCCTGTGCCGTTACTAGCTCCTCCGCCACCGTTGCGAGTCTTTCCTCCAGGCACATCCAGACCCCTCCAACATCACTGGCATCTCCGCAGTAAGGCAAACACGAGAAAGTCTTGCAACACAGTAGGCCTATGTAGGCCTGCTGCACAGCATCGGACAGGAGAGCGAGAGTGAGAGTAAGCGTGGAGAGTGGGGAGTGAGAGTGAGAGTAGGGATGAGAGGGAGCTTGGAGAGTGGAGGGTGAGAGCACGGTGAGAGTGCAGACTGGGAGAGCTTGGACAGTGATGATCAAAATCAACATCACGCACTGCAAACTCTTGCACTGCACACTCCTACACTGATCACGGCTCTTAATTGTGCCCAGACTCGGATATGTAGCTGACCTCACAAACACCATCAGGCTGGCAGCTCTGTCCGCTCGAAACCCCTTCGCTGAACTCACCCACGCTGAATGGCAGAGCAAGGCCTGCATGTGCTGCAGCTGATCCTCGGCAAGTCCGGCGTCAAGTGCTACCACTGAGCTGGGGACACGAGTGCTGCCATGCGTCGATTCTTTGCTCGAGGTCGTGCAGCCCACCGTCAGGCAGCTCCAAGTAAACCTCAGGTTGGCTGGAAACTGACTGCGCTTCTCTGGCAACCCCTCCAAAGTGAGAAAGCCTCGAAACTCCAATTTTGCTGCACCGGAGCTGACTCGAGGTTCCGCAAGGCGTCCTCCGAGTCTGGGCACTGGCCGTCCGGGCCTGGAGGGCAATGGCAAATACACGGGCCCTGCCCTAAAGGCTCCTTTTGTTAACCTACTAGTAAGGCTCTGGACCAACTATACAGATTTAATGTCTCTTGAGTTCCCTCGCCTTTGATAAGCACATCGGCATTTGGCAGATCAAAGGCATGTCCTCATCTCACGCTATGCGCAGGATATAGGAGTTGGCACTCGAAGCTTGACACTACAAAAAACAATTAGCTGCTAGCAAAGACAACGCTCTCCGGCTCTAACAAAACCCGAGCCCGATGTTCTTTGCTGGGTGGTGGCATCGCTGCTGTGCTCCAACCGCGAACGGCTTCCTGATTACGAGCCATGTCTCGCGCTTCTCGCCGAAGAGCTGGCAAGGTCAGTGGCTTGACAGTGACCTCCTCCAAACGGCCGTAGGCCTGCACAGGCAACGAGACCTTGTGCGTGGCCAGGATGAAGAGTCTCCGAGCCCCTCACGTGCACGCAGATCTGAGTCGCTCCGTCCTCAACTTCGGGGTTTAAACTGCAGCTCGACTGCAGATTTGCGATGGCGAATACGCCAGACTCATGTGTCCGTGCTGGCAGGTGTCCTTCTCGGCTGGCTGTGGCCTCTGCAGAGTGTTGTCCTGGAAGGGGCAGGCATATGAAAGACCTCAAACAAGTCACAAAAGCTGTCAGGGAGAAGGCAAATCAGAAAGGTCAATAGAGACTAGACGTTGACAGCAGCCCGATCCTGTTGCCAAGTCTCCTCCATGTCCGACATGACATTGGGTCATGAAACCTCCTCGATGAGTGCCATATGATCGTTGATAGAAGCGGCTGGGACTAATTCTTCTGTTTTTTACCGACCGATGCTCTGTTCTACTTGACTCTGAAAGCAGGGCACCACGCTGCAAGATGTTCTGCAAGGCTCAAGTTCTAAGTGGGCACGAGCAAACGGAATCGCTTAGGTTCTCTCGGGCCACATCGCGGCAGACGTGAGACATGCTGAGACATACAGCTACTGGACTTGCAAGCATCGGTCAGAACACTGGTCGGAGAGTGCGGAGCAGCACTCAAACTGCCTTGCTGGGATGTCTCCCACCGCCGCAGCCCAGCACCTGCAGGTTGCCACATTGCAGCTCTGCCCATTTTCCGCTTGGATTCAATGACGTTAATGACGTGGATGTGAAGCATTGCCTGTTGTGGATGGTTTTAGCATATATTTTTTTCCCGCAGCGATGCTGAGGCTGAAAAAATCTTTGCGGCTTCATCGTGTAACGTTTTTCCACTCATGCACGCAGCCGATCATGCCGACTGCATGGTCCACAGGGACGGGCTGCTGATGCTCATCATGTGCAGTGATTCGGGCACGCACTGTGCCAAAGCAACCCCTCTCTAGCTGCTGGCTTCGCTCCTCTCTTTGCCAGTGCTCGCCCAGGAACCGTCTCTCGAAAGCGGCGTCCCACGGAGCGCAGGGCCTCCTGGAGGGTGAGAGTCAGGCAAAAATGCTCAAATGTCTGTCTTCGGGCGTTGGCCTCGTCATCGAGGCCGGCCTAAGGGCTGTCAGGAAAAGCACCTTAAGACCTCCCATTCGATTTCCTGCCTCCTCAAAGGCAGCAAAGGCATCGGCAGACAGAACCTGCGGGGACCAACGCACGCTTCGCGTTTCGTTTCGACAGAGCTTGCAGTAGTGACTAACTAGGACTTCGCTTCACTTGCCACCTCGGCCCACTTGTACGAGTAGTATCCGGCGGCATAGCCACCAGCAAAGATGTGGCTAAAGGAGCCTGTCATCAGCCATGCAGTCGACCGATGCATCCGCATTGATCCCTGAGATTTGTAAGCACCCGGCACAAGAACCGATCTTCCTCTAGTGGCGGCAGGATCCTCAAGCAAAGCTTCAATGCTCTCCATTGCCATAAAAAGCCCAAGGTCAACTCAGCACACTTGCGAAGCTCGAAAAGCCACATCTTGTAGGTTCATCTAAGGCGCTGGTACTTGGCAGCCAATCGCCGCTGTACATCCAGGAAGGTTTCTGTTCCGTCCTGCACAGGCTTTTGCTGCGGCATAGCCCCTCACACTCTCTGCCTCAATCCGAGTGGCTGGATCGTACTCAGAATGAAGCTTCATGTCCAGATCCCCGAACCTGAAACGTCCAAGAGCGAGCCCCCAGTAAGCACCGAGACAGAGCCTGTGCAGTGTTTCAAGACCTAGACATTGAGATAGTCTTATTTCTGTTGCCAGGAGACTGCAGCTGACGAAGCATCATGGAGGCGGCCATGAAGATACGGCTGCCTCCGAAGTCACTTCTTGAAAGAGCTCACCACTTCCTCCAGACGTGCGGATGCTCGCACAGCCCGGTCCTTTGATCTTCTCAAAGATGTCTGCAGGAAGCGGTTCCCCGGTTTCGTAGTGCACCGCAAACGAATCCACGGTTGGCTTGTGGTAGAGCCAATTCTCCATGAATTGCGAGGGAAGCTCCTAAGTCTGGTTCAGCTACGAAGGGAGGCCGCAAAGGCAAAGGCGAGGCGGCGAGGCTGCGTGTGAGGCCAGGCTTCCACCGCATCCCACTCGACGTTGTTGATGCCAGCGCAGTCACCATCCTTTTTCGTGAACTCGGCAGGTTTACGGCACATCAGAGGCGGAGCGACACGGCTCCTCCACATGAGTCAGCATGTGCTGGAGACCGTGGCCAAACTCATGGAACAGTGTCTCAGCCTCGGAGAACGTCATCCTTAGATATCCCATGGAACGCTTGCAGACAGGCCACAGAATATATGAGCTCTTCAGCCGGGGCACAGAGATGGCTTTGAACCCACTGGCGGGGAGCCTCTTCCAAGACGGAGAAGGCGATGCACCCGATGAAAACACACGCAAGAATGCTGACCAAGCAACCATTGCAGGTCAGGTATGCAACTGGCTTTGTCCCCACAGCCTGCCACGCGGCTCTTGGGAAGGGCACCACGACAGAAGATGTCAGTCGTTGAGATGCGCGGCCTTTGAGCGGCCGAGGCAGTCGTCCATCCAGGCTCCTCCGCGTTTCCTGGGCTTCGCCGTCACTTCACTTGCGGGACGTGGCGACATGGCGCCACTGGCAATGGGTTTTCTTGCCAGCGTCTCCCCCGGGCGTGCATAGGGATCCAGGAAAAACGAAGCCTGAGTTTGCGACAGTCACCGGTGTGCGCCATTTCAGTAGAGTTCCCAACGATACAGAAGCAGCAGCAATCTCAAGCAAGAAGCGATGTGGTTGCCTGTGCTTGCATCTTGCACCTTGAAGAACATGACATCAGGATGCCATCCTTATGGTGACTCTGGGCGAGGACTCATGCGCCAGATGCCACGTCCGCTCGCTTTACCAGCCTCTCTGTGCAGGCATGATGCGCTCCGCCGCATCATCGTCTTGAACGATGTCTACCGCGAAGAGCTTTGAGGCAATGCCAAACCTTTGTCGGCGATCTGAAGAACAGGCGGATACGGGAGCACTGGTGCAACACAGATTTTTTGATCATGGAACCTGAAAACACACACACACACACACACACAGTGCTCGGCAAGCTGCATGCCTTCTAGCACTTTCGGAAGTGAGAAGTACGGCCTCAAGGCCTCTTCATCATAGGCATACCTGGAAATCGCATGACATGGCAGGTTCCAGCTCTTCTGGCTCATGGATTCTTGTTGCTGCTTCTGGGTCACTTCTCCTCTTTCAGACGCTCCGTCCAGAAGGTCACATCCCAGAGCCTGAAGCGACTTCAGAAAATGATAACACTAAGTAGGATTCTAATTCCGGTAACTGTACTTATAAGTAATTATAACCCCACTTGAGGTAGTTATACTACCACTTAGGGGGGGCTAGAGCCTGGTCTCCGTCGCTCGGGGCGACATATCCCCGAGGCCAACGAGTTTGCTGTTGCGAGTCTGACCATTGCTTAGGCCAAAGCTCGGTGTTTTCTGCTTCACTTGCTTGGCATGGCCATTCTGCAGCCGTGATTTCTGCAGCAAGCTTTGACTGGGCTAGATCCTGTTCTTCCATGCTGCTTCGCTGCTTGTTCTTGCTGCCTCCCTCTGGCTGGCGTTCCTGCTTCGTCGACTGGCCAGAAGCCGCTTGCTGTGTGCTTTGCTGTAGCTGAATCATAGTCCGTCATTGCTGTCTTGTGTCCGTTTCCACGGGTAGACTTACTATTACTGAAGACAGAATTCCTTATGCATCTGTTTGGGTTGGCCAGTGCCTGTTCTTCCCACACGCATCTGGATTGCATCACTGCTTGGGACAGCTTGCTGAGGCTACAGTTCAATCTGTAAACGACGCTCACGCTGGTCACGCAAACGTGTGCACGACGTGGACGGCTTGCTCCCATCACGGAACAGTCGGCTTTCTGCTCAGCAGGACAGAGCAAGTTCAGGTCTGAGGTCTGCACTGCAACTTGCCTGCGTAACCTGCAAGCCAGCATTATTGCGCCGTAACTCAGAAAGCTGATGGTTGAAGTGTATAGAAGAGCGCGTCTTACACCCTTTACAGCATACTTTGATGCTGTGATTTCATCGGCTTTATCCCGACCACTGCCAGCATGATGTGAGCTGTTTCTGCCATTAGGCTGCTGCATCCGGGCAACTCGCAAGCAAGGAGAGAGACTCTTGGCAACCATAGCACCACAAAGCTCTGCGCAAGTGCTCCCTGTTTCCCTGGACGTGCCTTTCGCATTGGCGAATTCCTGCTTTGCGGCAAGGGGATGGGTGGAGGTGGGGGCCTGACGAACCAGCAGACCCTCCCTGTCCTGCAGCTCGTCGAGCTCCTTCTCGGCAGCGGGCCGCGCCACCGCGAACAAGTCCTCTGCAACTTTGACCCTGCTTTTCTGGGCCGACAGGCCGACGGGGAGGGCCTCCGTCAGCTTGCTCACCGCCTCGATGTTCGGAGCCATCCTGGTGAGCTCGACAGCAGGGAACTCAGACTCGCGCCTCCCAAAGCTGCAAAGCTGCTTCGAGGCCAAGGATTCGGAAGCGTAATTCTCGAAGCCGAGCATGGCCGAGGCTTTCTTCCCTTGGCGACGGCAGCTGAGGGAGTAGAGCTGGCAGGGCTGCGGAATTGAATTCCGCATGTCGCTGCATGTCACATTCCACCTGCAACACCGAGGCCACCACGCAGTTGCAAGATCTCGGTGATAAGTGGCCCGTTGTCCATCTTGTCGGAAGAAGCCTGCAGCTTGTGCTGAGCTGTTGATGTCCATTCCGATCAACTCCTCGCAGCTCGAACCCTGAGCTGTCCGCGCGCGAGATGAAAGCACGGTAGAGCCTGGCTACAACCCGCGCATTCACAGACCAAGTGAGATTCGTTTAGCTATGCTAAATTAAGTCAATCGAATACCGACTCAACTCTGTGCGAAGTAGACCTAATGGCTAGACTTCAGATATGCACACGCTGTTGTACGTATCCTTGTATGGCACAGGCTTGCGCTGCGAGCCGTTGGATCGTGTATCCGGTGCTGGCTACAGACTCTAGACTCTAGACTTTAGGCCCTAGCCAAGACTACACTCTAGACTCTAGACATATCCTAGACACCTAGTCCTTTGGAACTCGACACCCAAGAGGGTTGGGAGAGGGCGTGGCCGCATTTCCTATGTCCTGTAGTAGTGATTACAGTTTATCTATATTAAGAACTATATACTTATACTTATGATTGGTAATTATACCATTTATACCTTATAACTTTCAAATACCAGAAATATAAAGAACTTACCCAAATAAAGAGTTACGCTTACTCTAGTCACTCTAGTCATACTCTAGTCAAGTCTAGTCCGGAGCGAATGGGAGATGGGGCTGAACGCGGGTATGCGATATGGGGGAAACGAGAGATGGGAGCCCCGCATAGAACAGAGCCAGAACAAGCAGAGCTCGGACAGATTCAAGCGGCTTCTCACGCAGCTCGGAGGACTTCAGGTGCTTCATGGCGGGAAGGTAGGAAGGCCTTGATGGCGAGACCAAGGATGTGAGGACATGCCCTTGGACAGCGAACATCCG
Organism: Symbiodinium sp. CCMP2456; assembly: GCA_905221635.1. Classification (NCBI taxonomy): domain Eukaryota; class Dinophyceae; order Suessiales; family Symbiodiniaceae; genus Symbiodinium; species Symbiodinium sp. CCMP2456. Next base: position 22,550 of record CAJNDV010022146.1, read on the forward strand.
CCTCCAATCAATGGCCCTACTAGCACCTGGCTGCCGCTTTTCATTCCGAGCTGCATGTCCAGCGTCAGCCGCCAAGGACCGGACTCTGGAGTGGCCTCGGTGGCGTTCCGTCGTTCCGTTCTCACAGAAACATGCAAAGCAAAGTGTTTGGTTTCAGGTTTCCCCATTGCAGCAGCGGCCTCGGCCGGGGCCTGAATCTCTTTCTCGGATTTGCCACTGTGTGCTTGATTGTAGGACTGCGCCGCTGCCTCGAATGCAAAGATACGACGACTCCTTTCTCCATCTTCCACTGCTAGCCAAAGCGGCCGCCAGAGCACTAGCGGGGAGCCCTTCCACATCCTGCACGTGACAAAGACATACAAAGACACCACGACGTACTGCTCCGAAAACAATATCGATCTTCGGAGTCCTTCACTTCGGTGAGAACCAATTCGAAGGCCTCGCATGTCAAAGCCAACTCGAAGACTTCCCTCTTATCTTGCTGAGTCTCTATTCTGCCTTCGTTGAATCCAGCAGATTGTTCTGGAAAGTTGTACCTGCGATCACCGCTGCAACAGCCCAACCGCTTGCAGATTCGATAATACGCAACGATCGGCTGTGCAGACCTGTCGAAATTATTTTCGCCACACGCCTGTCAAGTGTAAGGGACCTCGCATGCCTTTTAGCCGGGCCAGAAGGCAAGAATCGGCGAGCACCTTATAAAATTGTAAATATTCAGTCGAAGTTGTTCCCTCAGCCGGCACTGGCATTAGCTCGAACGTCGACATGAAGGAACTGTGTGCATCGCCCACCTTCAACCGCATCGCGATTGAAGTCTAAAGCAGGCCGCAGATTGCCGAGTGACATTATTAATCTACCGCTGCAATAGCGCTCGAACGCTTGGTCGGCAATCTGCTTCAACATATTCCAACATCTTTCAGAAACGATACAGACGACTCTATTGTAGAGCCATCCTTTAACAGAACCCTCTCCTGCAGAAGGCTCCACAGGAGGTCAAGACCTCGAAACTTTGTGGCAGCCCTCTGGCTGCTTCCTTGAGCTTGTGCAAAGTCTAAAATTTGCTGTTAATTCAGGGGGGGGCAGCTCCACTGCGACGCGGATGAAAGCCCCGCAGCCAATCAATCAGTGGCTCGTTGCGGGATTCATCGTCCAAGCTGCATCTTTCATCCGCCAAAACTTTAAGGGTGTTGTTGGCACCCTGTCCCCCGGAATAAGGTTGCAAGAGAACCATCTTGCCTTCGTGCCAACCGATTGCTCAAGACACATCAAACTAACAACTATAAATATCCTTCTGCATGATGCCCAGCCACGTTCAAACCACCGAGTCGTCGTCCGATCCTTTCTTGGGTTCTTGAATGTACTGGCGGACAGGGCTGTGGTATGCCATCTCACCGTGCTCGGTGAGATCAAGTCCTGTTGTCCACTCTCACTCTTCTTGCATGTCCCTCCGCAGCCCTACACAAGATCCGATGTCCTCCTGTACCAATCGGCTTCAAAGGCATGCACACATTGATTGCCTTGTCAGCGCTTCCACAATTTTATGTGAGCTTTCGGAACTCTAAACTTCAAGCCTTCCTGTGCATCTCTGCCCCGAGTGCAGGTCCAGCGGGTTGCCAGTGCTGTGTTGCAAGAGCTGATGAAAGCTATCACCCAGCACGCACCAACAGCATCACACTGTTTGAACGCTTCTCATCTTGCTACCTTCGTCTCCCTTCACAAGTCTGACCCTTTGCATCTGTTTGGACCTCCCTCCAAGCTGTCCGGGTTCCGTTGAGGCCTTCAGCAGCACGAGCGTCACGAGTACAGAGTAAACAGCAGCAAGAAGAGCCGCAGCAAGCTGCTTGCCTCAGGAAGTACTGATTCTTACATGAGAAAGCCATTAAACTAGGCGGGTAGGGGTAGGTGGATAGTTGGGGTAGATCGGTGGGGTGGAACGGTATATGTGATTGTAAACCACACCATCGAACAAAAACGTTGACAATTAGCATGTTGCAAGACGAACCGAAAGACCGCCACAGAGAGAGAGAGAGAGCGCGGGTTCATGTTATGTACCGAGGCTTTCTCTCTCTCTCTCTCTCTCGCTTCTTCCACACAGTCAAGAGCACGGCAGGCACCGCACTCTGCGCGCGTACGCGCACTGGTTGTTTGGTTGATGTGTGAACACTATGTGCGATGAGGGCCGAGGTTTGCGAGCAGGGACCCAACTAAACTACTGTTATACCCCCGGCCTCATCTGGTGCATGCCGGCACTGTCCCCCCTCACGCTGTTTGTTACTTACTGACAACTCGTAAGAGGGACCGGGCGACCTCCGTTCAAAGCAGACAGCAAACACATGCTTGTAACACATAGTTTCCGCCGGAGGTCCCCCTGTATGTCTCTGGTATTCTCTCTCTCTCTCTCTCTCTCGCTCTCTCTCTCTCTCTCTCTCTCTCTCTGTATATATATATATATGTATATATACATATATATTCATATATATATATATACATGTGGGGTTGAAATTTTGCAGCTCAAGCCGCCGACCTGCTCGATACTGGCTGTCACCTGCAAAGAAACACAGGCCCATCTACTCCGATCAGAACGGCCATCTACCTGCTTCAAAACGCCTGCATGCCGCAGCTTCTAACCCCTCCCGGCCTGGCCCGGATTCACGCCTTGGCTCAGAAACATCCCTTTGCAGAAACTGTTTTGATTGAAGCTCTGCGCTCTTTGAGTCCGGCCACAATAGCTAGGGGCCGCTTCCAGACCACCGCACTCTTCCGGATCGGCCAGCACACCCAGCCTTGGACAGCTTGGCAAATATGAACCGCTGCTCGCAAGTCCCCGGTTGCTGGGATCAACAAGGCAGCTAAAAGTCTCGGGTGCATTTCACGAGCAAGAAGCCGCCCATGTCTTCAGAAGTGACTCCTACGATGTAGAAAGCCATCAGCAGGGACGTCTTCGGCTTCCGGACTCGGTGCCTGCAGTCTCTGGGACAACCTCGGAAACCTAGTGGTCGATGTTTTGAACCGCTGGAAGAAAAAGGTATGGGCACACTGATGATGCCAGACAATTTGCGGCAAAAATGCCACGCTCACACAGAATCTCGCAATACCCATGCCTAACCATGTACGTATGCATGCGGTCATGCTCCTTTGCACGCAGTGTACAGTAGTGCAATCAATCAATGCTAACGTAGTTTCATTTCAAGTAAGATAGGGAATGGCATGGGTGCCGTATTGTATGTCGTGGCATGACGAGCAAGAACATTGCAAAGTAAGGTTACTTCATTTGCCTGAGCATATGTATGCACGTAGCTAAACATGCTGATATGCACAGATATGCAAACTGCCATGTGACCATGTGTGTGTGTACATTTAAGAGTTCATCGGCCGCGCAGCATGACGGTGCCCACAAAGCCACCCATACCATGGACGCCCCAGACATCGAGAGCATCGTCAAAGCCCAGCCGCTTTCCTTTCGACAGGTGTCTGACAAAGCCCAACAGACCCCCCGATGCTGGCATGGCTTGCAAGTGCAAGCGTCCAGTTACACTAAGCACGCCAAGCTGCGAAGTTCGCAGCACGCGTAGCAGAAGAAGGTGGCAACGATGCCGAGAATGAATCTGACAGTCTGTCTAATCAGCAACATGACAAAGACGAATACAAGGAGAACGATGGAGCAAGAAAGAATGCTTTTCTGTCTCGGCCACTCCGGCGGACGGTTTCAGATTTCTGAACGCTTTCCCAAGGCCCTAGGCACACGGACGCCTTTCGGCTAATGTAACCACTTCAACCAGTTGGTAAAACGGTTTCCACACGACACGGCAACCACGGTGTCACGACCTTTGTAAAAACAGGCACGCAAAGGAGCAAGAGCGACTGAAATGCAGACGATGCACGCACCCCATGGCTGGATGAAGCCAGCCGCCGGTGTGATGGTTGCAAGGCCGGCGATGGCACCCACACAGAGTCCGACCAAACCAGGACGACCGTTGCGAACCCAGTCAATCAGGAGCCAGAGGAACAAAGCTACGGAAGCTGAAATCTCAGAGTTTACAGCTGCGCCAACAGCCACTGATCCGGTTGCCAATGCTGATCCTGAACCGAGGGACACGGGATTCCACTGCCGGTACTGCCACGTTGCAAACAACGCACGTAAAGGTCAGGCAAGGCACCAGCGTTGAAGCCAAACCAACCAAACCAGAGCATCGCCGTCCCGAGGGCAACAAAGGGGACATTGTGAGGTCGGTCGTGGTCCTGGTGCGCCCGAGGCTGTCGAGTCTACCCATGAAAACCATTAGAACAAAAGAGAGGACGGACTCTCAAAGCAGTCCTCCAAGTCCTCTTCCGAGACTTGGCGCTTGCCCACAACAATGAGACTTGCCAGTGCGGAGAATCCCGCAGTGACGTGCACCACAATGCCTGCACCACCGTACCACAGGTCAGTTTCAACTTGGCCCCGAAACTAGACGGGACAATCTCCACAAAGCAGGCTGTAATGCCGATGCACCTCCGGCAAAGTCCTTCACACCCCACTGCGCCAGCCATCCTCCGCCCCACACCCAGTGGCACCACGGCGCATAAACACACCTGCAGCATTCTCACTTGCAGATCTTGCCGATCCTGCCAGACACTCGATAATTTCTCATGCAGCCGAGACACACAAGCCAGAGGGCAATGAATGCCAGGTATGGCTTGAAGCGGAAGCGGTCAGCAAATGCACCGGTCATGAGTGCCGGTGTGATAACAGCGAACATGCCTCGAGGGAGGCGGGAAAGATGCACTTGCAGATCTGCAGGTGCTGTGACACGTGCTGTTACGACGGCATGGTCAGTACCGCAAACCACCAAGATGCCCTGGTATCCCGCGAACAGGAGGCCCGGAATGGCCATGTCCGGGAGTGCCTTGAAACGAAGCGCATTCAGATATTCATGACTCCGACTAGCTGCACCCCACGTGGGCTATCTCGCGAAACGCTCCAAGCTCTCCCGGGCCTCGTTCACATTCAGTCCCCGGAGGCCAAAATGTGTGAAGGGGTTCCCAATGAAGTAGAGACTCTCCCCGAAGCACAGGGAATAGCCGATAAGGAACCTCGAAAACACGCATGCCTTTAAGAATCCACAGTTATCGTGGTTCACCTTAACACATGCAACCCGACACCCTTTTTCTGCCCGAGCCGGCAGCCAGATGATACTGGCAACTCCCATTGACACAAAGCTCTGCATCATCATGGTGAGAACCTTCGTAGCAAGTGGAGCTGCGCAGCTGCTGCTCGAGAATCGAGACTGGGTCTGCCACGCTGGTGTCCTTGACCAGGCCTCGAGGCGCTCATAGATATTCAGGTCTGACGATCCAAGAGCCACCGACCCTTTGCTCCTGCCTCCATAAAAGAATGCCAAACCCGGTGTCATGAACTGCACCAGCGCCATGCACACCATCATGAAGGCCTGGCAGAACAAACCCCGGCATTCACAAAAGCTGTTGGTCTCCGCCCCATGCTACGATGATCAAGCAGCCAGTCATTCTCTATTCACAACCTCTCTTAAGGAAAGTATGTTCGCTGTTGCAGAGACTTGACTCCATAGCTGCCGGCACGTGACAGTGCTGGCAGCATCGATGTCTCCCACCGCCATTGTTGAAGCACCTGCGGGACAAAGTGGCTACGATGGCAACGTCACGCAGTTGCCCAACATTGCCTCGACTCCAGGACCAACTCGTCGCAAGGGTTCAAAGCTCAAATGCTGCAGAAGCAGGCATTCGCTGCGAAGGCCCGCAGTGACACGAATAGCTAGGGTCATAAGAGCAATGAGTCCCATTCCCATGTTCGAAATGATACGTTGCTGAACAGCTTCGCAAATCGCGCCAATCGGTATCGCCGCATTCGTTTACATGCTCCTGCCAGCAGCCTCTCTGCTTTGCAGAGGGCTGGACTGGAGAAAGCTGGCTTGCTGCGAGTAAGAGCATCTCATGTCAGCTTCGAACATGAGGGCCCTTCGGAGCAGAAAACGATGTCTGAGACCCACGGTGGGCCCAGCTCAATTGATGGAAAACAAACGTCGCTGCCCTCCTGTGAAGGTAGCGACACTAATTTGATCCAACTGCGATCAACTAGTCCTAAAAGGATCTGAGTAGCAGATCCCTTGAGGTGGATGCCGTGCTTTCCTCGTGAACTTTACCTACGAAGAAGGCCCGTCACTGTGATGGCAACATCTGGCAGTCATATCGTCGGTGCCGGCATCCAATCATGCAGACTCAGAAGCGGACGATTCGCCATCCCCGCTTTCGGTTTGACTCGTGCCTTCTTGCAGCCTGGCCTTGAGGGTCTCGTCAAGGTAAGAACGAGCTGGGCTGTGATACGCCTTCTGCTCATGGTGCCTGAGCAAAGTGGCTCACAGTTTCTCTCACTCAGAATGTCCTCGCTTGCGCAGCTGAGACACTCGTGCAAGTCCACATGCAAGCTCTCCGGATTCAGAGGCATGCAAAGGCTGATGCCCTGGAGCGTCGCACAAACTCACCATGCCAGTACGACTGTCACCTTCGCTTGCTACCAGGAGACCTTGTTACGAGGTTTGCCCCTGCCCGCCTTGAGAATGATAAGTGTGGCGACCACAGAGTATGCGGCGCAAAGCAGCACAGCCGCTGTCTGCTTACCTGACAAACCGAAGCCGGCCAGCGTCAACAAGAAATCTTAGTAGACACCGGGACAAGTCGAAGTCGTGAGTTGCAGCTGTGCCGTAGTTTTGGCATCCCTGGCCTATCTGCGATATCGATGCCGTTACGGTCCCGGGATTGATGCAAAAGTCCGGCGCTGTGGCCTCGCACAGTTGCACCGTTGTGGGCAGAGCCTTTGTGTCTGTGCCTGTGCTCGTCTAAGTTTGTCGTCTGCTCCTTGTCGGCGCACTCGCTGCCGTCTGCCAGGGCACCGAGCCTGGTTCAAGAGTCTCTTGCACAGTGCATCGTCGAGCTTTTCTTCAACAGCCGTTCGAAGCGCTTGTTCTGCGGCTGGAGGACAGGATGGCTCCAATGAAGCCACCCATGCCGTGGACACCCCAGACATCCAGGGCATCGTCTAGCTCAAGCTGGTTGATCAGCTCAGTACAGGCGTAGCAGAAGAATGTCGCGATGACGCCCAACACGAACCTTGTCTGACCAGTGCTGAAAAATCTGCAGGAACAATAGTCTCAAACGGCCGTTTTGATATCGTTTAACGTCGATGAAAAGCAATTGCTCTCTTTCCCCTCGCACTTCTTTGCGGCCCTCAAACGCCCCCCATGGCTGGACGTAGCCGGCTGCTGGGGTAATCGTTGCAAACCCAGCAATGGCCCCAACGCAGATTCCTGTCAAGGTGGTGACGATTCCAGTGGATTTAACGGCTGCATGTACACGCTCGACCTCTTGCATGCAGGCAGAGTCTCCAACAAGCGACGGCTTGCCGAATCGAATCCATTCGATGATCTCAGCTCTTGCTGGTCACCCCTCATGCATGGCATAGCAAAACGGGATGTCCAATTTGCAGCAAGGCGGCCAGCCAAAGAAAAAGCGCAACAGACGCCGAGATCTGAGAGTTCACCGCCTCGGCTATCAAAGCTCTCTTTCTATCGCTTTTCCCCGACGGCCCCGAAACCCCAATGCTTGTTGAAGCATTCAGGCATGTTCAGGCCTTAATCATCTATATGACAGGTGGCAGCTCCTATCGCGACACCGTTGGCCGCGCCTGCCGAACCTTCGCGGGATCACGGATCAGCTCAAGTCTGTTCTCGCCGGACTGTCTTGCATCCCGCCTCCATTGAATCCAAACCATCCAAACCAAAGCAAGGCTGTGCCCAAGGCCACGAACGGAATATTGTGTGGAGTATTGTGGATGTGCTTCTCCTCGTCCGCGATCTCACGATGCCCGATCACTCTCAAACTCGCGAGTGCAGAGAAGCCTGCTGTAACGTGGACGACGATACCTGCGAACAGAGCACCGTTCGTCCGACTCTGCATCTAATATCAAACTGGACGTGGAGCCCGAGAGCTCTGAACACTGCACAAGGTATGCCTCCTGCAAAGTCGACAACGCCCCACTGCGCAAGCCAGCCACCACCCCAGATCCAGTGGACCCATGGGAAGTACACCAACCTGACAACTGCTCAAGCAGACCGGCTGCGACGTTACGCCAGCTGCCAGTAGTACCATGAATTGCTCAGCCACCCCCCACCAGAAAAAATGGAAAGCAGATGGCTCTTCGTCGACGCAACTTAAGGGTGTGCTCAGCGTAGAGGTAGCCGCAACTAAGGAATAGACGAGGGCGGACAACATATAGTCTGATGATGCAAATGAGTTCCAACTTCAGTTCTTTTTGCAACGACGAACCTTTCGAAAAAGCATCCCCGACCTTTCCAGGCCGAAGTTGTATTTAAAGACATCGAGAAAGCAGGGAGAGAACGCAGGACAAAATGCAGAAACCAAAGCGCAAACTACGAAAGATGCGAACAAAACAACGGGCCGATGGGCAGGAGCGACTGGGGCAGCTGCAACTTACTGACGTAAGGGACAATGACACAGATACCAACAGGTGAGTGCCAGCAATGGGAAACGAAGGCAAACAGGATCAACTGACAGCGACTAAGCAAACTTCAAACATAACCAGTCCAAAAATCAACAAAACGACAAGGAGGATCAAGCACAAGCAAATAACGGTCCAGGCGAAAGCGGCTAAAGGCAAACACCGACAATTATTCACAGCAAGCTTTGACAGGCTCAAAAAAGGATGGGGCTGGGGTTTGCGGATGTTTGCGGCCTTCGCCCTACCTCCCCACCCCCGGCCCTGAAACTTGCTAAGGCGGCCTTCGCCCTACCCCCCCACCCCCGGCCCTGAAAATTGCAAACACAATGCTCGAATAAGGCATTTAACGAGGGTCCCATGTGTTGCAGAAGGTTCTTCTTAGCAAGCTTCGCGAGGTGAAGCCCTCACCCCCCCCCCAAAAAAAACTTGCAAACACGGTCTCGAATGGCCGAATCCGAATGATGACCGGAAGAGAGGATTCATCAGGCCGGGGGATTGCAGCATCTCCGTTCGACAGCATGACCTTCTTCATAGCAAGCTTCGCGCTTAGGAAACAACGAAAGGGGAGTTGGGTGTGGGGTTGGGGCGACGCCCTTGTTTCCCACTTGCGAACTCAATACTCGAGTGGAGGGACCGGCTTGCAAATCATTTACGAAGCTGGTAAAGCAAACGGCCAAAAGCAAAATGGAACCTAACAAGCGGCAAGCAAAGAACGAAAACAAAACTCGAAACAGCAAACAGGATCCGCGGAATTCAACAGCGGTTGAAAGAACTGAAAGCAAACACTGAAACCAATTAAACTAAAAAGGTGCCTAACTTAAACCTTTCCAACTTTCCAACAAACTGCATATTTAGGATTCGTTTAATATCTGAGGTTTATCCGGTACGGGAAACAAACCAAGGCACAAAAAGCGGACCGTAAGCAGCACATGCACAGTACACGTATTCTCGGCACGGCACCTGCATGAGACGTTAGGGACATGCCCGTCCTACACATGACCTGACCAAACCATGGCACAGGAATGTATGGGACACTTGGGACTTCAGCAAAGGATTAAAAACAACTGCTTGAATGTTGCCAGTCAAGCCCAGCAGCACTAGCCACAGACACAAGAAAATAAGATAAGGCTTGACGCGCATTCGATCCGCAAATGAACCCGTCATCAAAGCAGGAGTGATAATCGCGAACATACCTGACAGCATTGCAATTTCCATAGACTGCAAAACTCTGGCAAGCTCTGGGACGCGCCGAAAATCCAGCACTTCCTCTGTAACGATCTTGCAGCTTGCGAGGGGCCTTGGTAGGCCGCGAAGAGTTCGCTTGGAATAACCTGCCCGGGCAGCGCCTGAAGGCAGAGAGTCGCGTTACCGCGGACACCGATTGCAGCAGCGAATGCTGACACAGGCCTCTCTCACGCTCAGATTGCGGAATCCGAAGTGTGTCCAGGGATTGCCGATGAAGCCCCAGCTCTCGGCAAAACACATGGAGAAGCCGAAGGCGAACCTGATCCATCAGCAGTACAGGCAAGCTTCATGTCGGAGTAGACTTGGCTCATGTCGACATTAAGCCGAGAATGATGCCAGGATGTAGCTCTCTAGACGGCATTCCGTTGCCCTCTAGGATTGCCGGCAGCACTGCTGGTGCTGTGAAAGCGTTGCCAAGCGCACTGCATACGGAAGAAAACTTAGTGGGCAACCAGACGATCATGGCAACTCCCATGGAAACGTAATTCTGCATCATCATCGTCAACACCTCAGGATGGATGCTGTTAGCTGGCAAGCTTACACGCATTCTTTGTTTTTTGGACCTTTTTGGGCCACAAGTTCGAAGTTCGGCTTGGCTTGTTGCGACCCTTTTCTTGGTCTCAGCCTGCACCTTCACCAGAAAGGAACGACCCAGGGTCGCTGTGGCAAGCGGCGAGCTCAACATATCGACTCTCACAAACAAGACGTCGCGAAGCCCAAAACACTGAACTGAGAAAGCACGGAATTGCCGCAGCAGTTGCATCGTCAGAACACTCTACCCCAACATGCTTTGGACAGCTTGTCAGACTGCAAGATTGCAAGAAAAACAGGTGAGGAGCATGCCCTGAAACAGTCAGCTGACCTGCAGACACAATTGGCTGAGCACGGCACGCTGGTCTCCTTCACCAGACCACCATAGAAAAATGCCAAGCCCGGTGTCATTAGCATAACCAAGGCCATGGCAATTAACATCCACACCTCGAAAGGCGCCCCCCCCCCACCCCCCACGGGTGCAGTTTGGCAGATCACCAAAGGAAGCGCAGCCGCTGAGAACCGTTCTGACGAAAGCTTCTAAAAGCTCTTTCAAACGCCGGCACTCTGAGAACTTCGACAGGCCGAGCGTCTGTACTCGCGGCGTCGACGCCGTCGACGACCATGGCGCCTGGCTCTCTGTGGGAAAACCACGGCGCCTCTTCCCCTTTACGAGCCCGTTGACCACCCGCTGGAGGACAGATGGCAATGGCAAAGTTCAAGGCCCGGCATGTCCCGACACATCCGAAAAGGCTCAAGAGACTTCGACAGATTGAAGCTGAAGATGCAGAAATCGTTTGAAAGCTCTACTGTCGTTGTCGTGGCACAAGAACCTCGGCGCGCCTGGGTTGGCAACCTGCTCTCAGGAGCAAAGAATTACCGTGACAGCGCTCTCGGTCTCCGCCTCAAGGATTCCCACAACACAGCATCAGACTGTGAATCATACCGCGTCCTTCGACCACCAGATGTATGTGGAAAGCTTCGCAGTTGCAGCCGGATGCAGCCGGGACTCTGCGTCCGAGTACGGCAGAAAGTCGCAAAGCTGCTAAGCCGAAACGGCTTTCAAACGCCGCGAGTTCGAGCTTTTATTAAATGCTATTCGACCATCAGAGGAAAAGAAACCTGATTGTTCTGCGCAATTCGCTGGAGTGGCGGACCGAGTTCGGAGAGGCGCAGTGCCATAGTCTTGGTGACATGCATGCGACACTTGCAGGGAACGGGACAAGAAACAAGAAGCGCAGCTCTCTAACAAAGCAGACAAGGTAGTTGGTGAGGCCAGGGCATTGAACTCTTCCTTCGCACTCCCCTGCTGGGATTCGAATGATTCAACGACTCACGCAAGGCATGCATAAGCACTAGGTAAGCGAAGACCACGAAGACACACTAGAAACGCCCGCGTCTCATTGAAAGATCTGCAAATGGGGCTGGAGTCGCTTTGTCTGCTGAGTTTGGTGTGGATCTAGCAGAAGGACGTGCCGATTACCTCCACTCCTGGATCCCACCTACTCATGATGGCACTACTCGAACCGTGGAATGTGGAAGCTTGCATACGCAATCCCATTCGCTTCAACATTGAACTAGAGTGCACCAGCCCGCCACTGTTCGTTCATGCATATTTGTGATTGAGACTTGCCTGGCACCCGTTCATCATTCCCGCATGCTCCCCAATCTTGATCAGCTTCTTGCCGACGTTTATTGGATTCGGCAGCTTGTAGTGCCTTCCTTTTCTTTTCTAGGGCCTAGAGACGTGGCCCCTTCGGTGAACTTGCCGCGCAAGTAACAAGACAGTTATAAGTTACAAGTTCGTATGAGCGAGGACTGGGATCTACAAACATTTTCCCACACACGTGACCCCAAGAGGGATGTTTGGATACGACTACGCTTTCGGCCTCTCGAGACCGCAGCCTCGCAGCAGGCTTTACACCAGAGGTCGGCGCGACAGTATCAGCGACAGACACGGGGAGGACCAGGACAACACGAAGAAAGTCTCTAATTGACTAAACTTGAGCGCCACGGCTAGGACGAAAGCTCAACAATGGATAGGGCTGGCGACACAGGACTTGTAGAGACAGACGACATGCATTCAGATAAGTGAATTTCGAGAACTCACCGAAATCCCCATGAGAGGAACTGGACTCACAAGCAACGTTGCTACCGAATCCAAAATCTCCCGGACAAGGTAGTGCACAAATGCCCACGAAAGGAGCTGGACTGAGAAGAATCCGCATGTCAATATGCTGACCAAGAGGTGCAATTAACCTTGAGACCCTGTTGAAGCCAACATCAGCTGCATGAGAAGGAATCAACAGAGGCCCTGCAGAAGCATCAGAAGAGACCCGTTACCCTACCGAAAGAGCTCACCAGAAAACTCGAGATCAACCCAATCTAGCTCAAAAAGGCCCTCCGTGGCAACGCGGTTCTGGCCAGCCACGGTTGGGGGGCCGAGCTCCGACAAACCACGCAAAACTTCCGTTACACCCCCACACACACACACACCTATACCTATCCAGACCTATCCCCAGAATCCCAGGCTCACATTGTGAGGGAACAATCGAAGCTCCCTGCTCCGGGGGAGCTTGAGCCTCTCTCCCCGAGGGTTTCGAGAGAAGGGGAGGGGCGAGGCTGAAGAATGCCAGAAACTGCTGCATGTGGCTGCGCCACCCACGGAGGCACGACGAAGAATGGGCTCGCACGTTGAAATGGACAGGGACGGCGACAAATACAGGGAGTCTCAGGGAGGTTGAGGAGGTGCACGCACATCGTCCGAGAAGACATCGCTTCACCGTCTGTGTCTGGACCCCTTCAATTTCCGTCCTCGAGGTCCACGCCGCTCAGTCTCATGTCGCGCAGAGCCGATTCCACAATGCGCTGCCGGGACTCGGGAAGAGCACCTTCAAGAAAATTGTCAGAAGAGCCCAACAAGGGAAGGGAAGCTCTCCTTCGTCAAATGACTGCGAACCAAGACTCTCTTCTCCAAGCTGCCCAGGGCATCGAAGACCACGCGGCTCTGCGAGAGTTCCATGGACGCCTGCCCAGAAAAAATCGAGTAAAAGATGAAGAGCACTTAGACTTCACACAGGCCGGCGCACCTTGACCACCTCCGGCTGGACTGCTTGGTGGACTTCGCGCAGCGCATCAGAGTTTTTCACCTGGAAGAGTGAAGCGCGGCCTAGTTTGACCAAGCAGTCTGAATCCTCGCAGTGTCTGCCAGGTCACGTTGTTCAAGTGACTGACAACACCCCAGCTGTAGGAGAGCGGGTGGCGCAGCTTCTCAAGCGATTCCACCACCCTTGGCTGCACCAGTGGAGACGAGAGCACGTGCACACAGCCCCTCTTACGAAGCGACCTGCCATCCAAGAAGCCCCTCGTACTCAGGGTCCTTCTTAGGGAGCTCGTCCTCGAGGCTCTTGAAATCCTGAAAGGCCACGGTTTGGACGGGCAGGTCATGGGTTCTCTGTGGTCGGCTGGAGCCTCCCGCATCGACTTCAAGATCGCCTCCATGGCTGGCTCCACATGCTTGACCTCGGCACACGGTGAGGACAGACATGTCGACCCAAAAGTGAGCAGGCTCCTGTGAAAGATCACGACAGCAAGTTATCTTCAGGCCAGCATGCGTCGATGGACTGAAATCGAGGCAGCCCCTTCGTCTCCAGCAAGGGGTTGATTTCAGCGACGGCAGAAGCTGCATTTCGCCTAGCTGACGCTTGCGCAGGGTGGGAAGGGGATCGGGAGACAGGCATGCACAACTGAACCCTGTAGCTGTTCAACAGAGATAGGAGGGAACATCAACAGGGAAAGCTTATGCACGAAAAACATCACGCCTGGCATTGCGCAAATGGCGCTGCGGGGCAAGCTGCCGCACAGATCGCAGAAAGCCTTGGTCTCAACTTGGTGTCTCTGATCGCACAAATCGTATCCGCATTGGTCAGTTCTGCTTTCAGTGCTTGATTGCAGGGCTGCAGCTCCTGCCCCAAGACGGGTTATCGTAGCCCAGCAGCAAAGCTGAGCCATCGAACAAGCTGAAAGCACCACGGCCGCCTGCGGCAAACTGAAAACCAGCCCTCCAGTTCACAATCGACACGCGCTTCAGCATTAGAGCTGCGAGAAAATCCAACTGAGCATGCTGAGACCCTTGCTGAAGCAGCCCAGCGCAGAAGGCCGCTGCCGGCTCGGTTGGCACGAGTGCGAACACGAGGCATCGCAGTATGGCTGCTTTATGCTGCTTTGTTAAGAAACTTCACACGCGAGCTTCGGGCAGAGCTTCGAAGGTTTCAAGTATCAACTTACATCAGCTTTGAACTTTGGATCATGCGAGGCTGTCTCGAAGAAAAGGTAGGTGCAACAAGCCTTTGAGTCAGAACTTGGCAGGAGTGGGCTTCCACCACACCGCTGCTGAACAGGCCATTCTTGGGTATCCAGGCTCGAAGAGTCATCTCGACTGTTTGACTATGTCTCTGTCTGCTATCCTGCTGCAGAAGGCAATGTCGATTTTTTGCGATGTGCTGCATCAAGATCGCGAGCCCGTCCAGCCTCAGCACTGTGGCTTTGAGAGTGAACCGTCAACACCGAAGTATCCCTATCTGACAGCCATCGCTGGTAATAAGCTCGTGTTTGCGATTTCTGGTATCTCTCTCTGTCTCTCTCTCTCTCTCTCTCTCTCTCCTCATGGCCGCACGCTCTCTGAGCACAGCAAAGGATTGCTGAGACCTGGTGCACATCATGCAAGCTCTGAAAAGACACAACTAGGTACGGTTTGCAAGGTCGTGCCAGCTGGCTCCCGTCCGAGGGAAGGTACAATCATGTCAACCCTTGCAAACGCAGAACCTCATGAAAGCAATGCAATTCAAAGAGAAAGTGTGCAGAGGCACACGCCTATCTGAAGTATTCTGAGAAAGACAGCAAGGAGATTCGGCATGAAGGAGTTTCGTGCACCGTATCCACCACCAGCACTAGCCGCTCTCAGGTTGCATCTCTACCTGGCCGACCCCGACATTCCGCCCTTCTGCAACCACACTCTGTAGGAGAAGTTTCCATCTTAAGCCTCCGCGAATGCTTTTTCACCACCCGCACTGTGTTCACCACTGACAGTGTTTTCACTTGAGGGCCAGGGGCATGGAGAACGAAAGCTCGGTCTTTTTTTACAGAAGGACTCAACGGCTACACACACGCAAACGCAGAGAGACATGGCTGCACTGCACAAAAACTTCACAAACAAGTACTGAAATATCAATTTAGCCAATTTGGCCCCCCCGCCTCCCCCCCTAAATTGATACTATCA
>CAJNDV010022157.1:0-18704 GCA_905221635.1 Symbiodinium sp. CCMP2456
ATCCCAAGCCCGTTCCCTTGGCTGTGGTTTCGCTAGATAGTAGGTAGGCACAGTGGGAATCTCGTTAATCCATTCATGTGCGTTGGCTACCTTAAGAGAGTCGTAGTTACTCCCGCCTTTGACCCGCGCTTGTAAAACGAAAATCTTATCAGGAGCACTGGAAAAGACCCATTTCCGCGGCACGTCACAAGACAAAAATTTCGGTTTTTTCTTCTTTCTTTATTTCTCCACAAGCCCGCACAACCTGACTCAAAGCACCGGACCGCTAAACTCTTTGCCGTTTCTTGCAGCGTTTCTTTTTGCAGGATGCAGGGATTAATGGCTGTTCGCAAGTGTGTCTAATCAGTTTTTATCTTGGCAAAAGGCCTGCTTTTGGCTGGCATTTATCAAAACAAAATCTTCCTAAGAAGCAGGAGCAAACAGCTACGACCACATCAGTTCGCACCGGTGTTTTTTTTGGGCAAATGCCATTGTGGTGTTTTCGGTAATTTTTCTCGTGAAGTTTTTGCGGCGATTCTGGCTTCGTTGGTGCTCCTGCTCATGTTTTTCTCAATGGCTTCGCTGCTGGTTGTATATAAACTCCTTCACAAGCACGAACGAAAAGCCATCAGCGCAGTATTTGCACAAACATCTTCTGCAAACAATTGCCAAGACAAAAAAACGAATGCAATGACACGCACCAACCCGAAGTATTCTGAACAAGCCACCACCACGGCTTTTTAAAATGGCGGAATGGCAGAACAAAAACATAAAAGCAACGTCGGAAATGGAATCCCATGACAAAAGACCTTGTCAGCAGTATTTGCAAAGCTTTACTAAACGCATTTTTACAATTCACCCAAGAAGCCACCACCTTATTTCCACAGCAACCTTACCAGAAGGATTGGGCAAGACCCAAACCTCACCAGCAGCACCAGTGAAAACATTCACCGCGGGTCGGCTATGAGGTTATTGTTTTTGCAAAATGCCGCGGTGATGGCTTTTCGGCAGTCCTTCTGAGACATTTTTGTCTTCAAATGCCGCGTGGTGGTTCTTTGCTGGTGTTCGGTTTTGTTTTGGCATATCCCGCGATGATGGTGATTCTGATTAAATTCTTATTTGGGCAAATACCCGGTTGCGGTGATGGCAAAAATTGACGAGATGCCTGTGGAAAAAGGGCACAAATTAAAAAAATGAAAAGCTCTGAAATCTGTTCGGTGCATGGCTGAAGTGCCGTTGCAAGCACCGAAACCTCAGCAAGAAGCACAAAAGCGATCACGGGAGCATTCGTCGAGACATATACTTTATCAGAGGTGACAAATATTTTATCAGAGGTACCAGCAAAATTAAAAAAAAAAAAAAAATTGTAGGATTTGCAAGAACCGAATCAAAAAAAAATCTTCGAAATGATGTGAACAAACAATATGAAAGCTAAAAAACAACAACCGCAACTCCCCAGTGCTTCTAAAGGTTTCGGGTTCGAGAAATAGTTGCAGCAACGGTCGTTGGGGCGATGTTAAGATTGCAGTCCCGAACAAGCCTACGCAGGCAACCCGATTCTGTTAAACCCACATGTGCAAACTACTTGCCGTGGAAATATTTCAACATTGGCACCACAATGAAAAACTTCCGACATGATGTTGGGAAAACCCCTTTGTTGGGTAAGCTGGCTCTGCCAGTTGAAGTCCTAAAATCCAGCACAATCCATCCATTTTCCGAAACAAAAAACTTCCAGTACCCTTCCAGTACTAGATGCTGGGAGCTTGTTCAGAACCTTGGAACTGCTTTCATAATCATTCGGAACAAATGATGTTTGTGCCTGCATTCCCATTTGCTTGAGTGAAGTCAAGGACTTCTTTCTGCACCGTGAGGATTTTCAAACAAAGGGTTCAGAGAAAGCCGGGTTTTGCGATTTTCCAGCCCGCGTCCGAAACGACACACTTCCAAGCTGGGAACTGGTTCAGAACTTTTCAACTGCTTCAAAGCCTTTTCAAGTATCGATGTTTTGTGATAATGCAGCAGAATCCAGCCAGCTTCCGAAACAAGAAACTGTTGTGCTACAATCCTGCACAATCCACCCATTTTGTAGCAAAAAAATTTAATTGCCAAATGCCATGGTGATGGCTGTTGGCGAGTGCTGCTGCTCAGGTTTCTAGCTTAAAAAATATGCGGCGATGACTCTTTGCTATTCGTGCTTCTGGTCCAGGTTGTTTATCTTGCCAAATGCCGTGATGGCTTGTCTCGGGTGTTTCTGGCAAGGTTTGGTCTTGGCAAAGTCGCGGTGGCAGCTTTTCGTCGTCTTCTTATAATTTTTTTTTGATAAATGCCATGTTGAGGGCTTTTCGCTGGTGCTTCTAACAAGGGCTTTGTATCGTCGGCGAGCAAGACGCCCCGGTGATGGCTCCTCGCCGATATTTCTTATAACTCTTTTTTTTAGCATATGCCGCGGTAATGGCTTGTTGCCAGAGCTTCTCGTAAAAACATTATTTTAATTAATATCGTAGATGGCTGTTCGCCGTGCTCCTCTTAAAGATTTTTTATTAACAAATATCACGATAATAGCATTCAGATTTCTATCCTAAAATATATCGTAGCGACAGCGCTTTGCTTTTCGTTTTGCCAAATGCCGCGTGGCAGCTACTTGCCGGTATTTCTTAGAAGATTCTTATTTTAATATCTTCGTCGCTGCGTCCAATAAAAATTCAATCTTAATAAAGCATATACCGGTGCTTCTAATCAAATTTTATTTAATTTTTATTTCTAAAAAAAATGCATATTATTTTTTTCTTCAGTTCGGATTTTTCGATTTCAATCATCGATTATAATCTAATCACTTAAATAAATAAATTCGAAATTTTAAAAAATCATATCATCAAATAAAGAAAAATTTATAAATAAATATATATATATCAAAGAAATAATTTTATTTGACGTCGAAATTCTAAAAAAATATATCATCAAATAAAAGAAAATTTTATAAATAAATATATATTAATATAAATATATTTCTTTTGAATAAATATATATATATATGAAAGAAACTAGAAATAGAAATAAATACATAAAATTTAATAAAATCAAAGGTAGAAAATATAGATAGAAGCAGATAGAAATAATTAAATATAAATTAAGATTAGAATAGAAATCGAGATAGAGAAAAAGATAAAAATAGAAATAGATTTATAGAAAGAAATTCAAATAGAAAGATATAATCAATGAGAAAAAGATAGATAGAAATAAATAAATAGATTTTACATAAATAGATGATAAACCCCAAATTCGACTGCATACAGATTCAGATGCTCAGATTCAGACGCATAGCCACAAAATATAGATAGACATACAAACCCAGACACTCAAACAGACAAACAAACGCTTTCCCAAACAGACACACAGAGAGAAATATAAAGACAGACTTACTGACAGACACTCAGAGACACCTGCATTCAGAAAACACGGCCCTAGAGCTCGGGGTACAGAAATTTCGGTAGTTTATCACCGCCACATAATCCAAAAAATTTTGAATTTTTATGATCGCGAGCATACCTGCCACTCAAATTTCTAATTTTTTATATCGGGAGCGTGTCAAAGTACCAAATTTTCTGAAAGGTCAATATCGGGAGAGAAATATTCGTAATATTAATATTTCTTTTGAAATTGTAGAATCATGAGATAGGCTCCTAAGAACTGTTCAATAAACATATCGAACAGCGAGGTCACAAGGATTAGCGGCGGGGGCAGAATCGCGGGCTAAAAGACTAGAATATTTTTAATTTTCGATTATATAATTATTCGAGTATTAATGCACAATTATATATATCATGGCTTTAATATGAAATCTAATATTTCGATATGGTTCTATTATAGAATATCTAGAATATATATTCTCCTCATAATTTATTCTTGAATATATTTGATATTTCATATATTAAAATATCATATTTCTGGGATAGGGGAGCTTGCGATCAATTGGAGAGTCGGTGATTTTCATTTTCTCTAAATTATATTAAATAATTGAAATATAGAATCTTTACAATGAATAAATACAGATCTTCAGTCTTGAGAACTGATAATTTTTGGGCAAGTGTCACCGCAGTTTACATTCTTCCTCAAAAGCGATCGGTACAGATCGGACCTGTCCAGGTCACACGTAGACTCTGGCCAAAAACCATGATAATGCAACCGGCAAAGCCATGCTCTAACTGCAAGCCTTCCTGATTCCGCCCTCAGCCTACAAACCCAAATCCAAGCCTTCCTCTGCGTATCCATACTTGGATGGGTAATCTGAAATTCAAACATTTGCCGGAAATCCGAAACTGGTTGAGCTTTAACTCGCTGGTTGTAGGGTTCAAGGCTTAGGGCTTTCAGGTTTAAACTGCCCGAAAACTTGAGCAAACAAAGCCTCAACACGGTTACAGTAAAGGTTTAGGGTTTTGGATGCAATGCAGTTCAACTCTGTTCGAAATCCAGGCGACTCAACCCTAAACCCTAAACCCCTAAACCCTAAACTCTCATTCCCTGATTCCTTAGCCGCTACTTAAGCTAGCCGCTAATCCCTGCATCTGCCGACTCACGTCTTGTAAACTAGCTTCAAGGCTAAGGCTCGAGGCCTTAAGGGGTTTAGGGTTTAGGCTCAGGCTCTAGGCCTTGGTTTAGGTTTAGGGCTTCGGGCTTAGGGCTTAAAGGTCCTAGGCTTCGGGATTCAGCTTCTGCCAAAGCCGCATGCTACGGTTGATGATATGAATCCTGCAGGGACTATACGATAATTCCCATTAACTCCATGTAGTGTAATGCAGGACTTATATCATCAACAATAGTATCTCGTTGATTGTGGTGTCTCAAACACGGCTCCCTTTTGGGTTAGGTCTGCGTTTTCCCCATAGCCGCTGCCTCCACAGGACCTTTAGAACAGCCCCACACCAGAAACCGTTGAACCAACAAAGACCCTCTGAAAACCGCAGAAACAAGTCCAAAACATGCTCGAACAAACGCTTCAACAGGACCACGTAAGCCACCTCTAGGTTCGCATAGGGTCCATAGCAGGAGCCGTCTAAACCGGCGGGCTCCAAGTGTTCCTTGGCTCGTCGGATATAAGTTATAAGGATTTGGGTTTAGGTTTCAGGTTTCAGGGTTCAGGGTTCAGGGTGTAGGGTTTAAGGTTTTTTGGTGTGGCTTAGGCTTCAAGCTGTTTTGAGTTCTGTCAGTGGAAGGGGGGCCAGGGCAAAATGATTAGGGCACAGGTACAGGTAGATTCTTTTAAACGGGCTCCGAGACTTTGGGTTGGGCCTACATGAAGAAGGTTTTCATATGCTCAGAAATTAATATTTAGGAATTTCGGATTAAAGGCTCTCAACCTTAAATCAGATAAACTCTAAATCCCTACAACCCTAAACCATAAACCCTAAGCTCACAGAAGGCTTTCCGAGAACAGTGTGAAGGCTTTCGGAGACGGGTGCAGGGGCTTCGAAGGTCTTTAGGGTTTATGGCTTAGGGTTCTTTATGTCACGCAGAGCCGGACAACGCTTCAGATTTTGATTTCGCCGATGTGCTTCTAGACAGGAAGCCTCCGGTCACAAAGCTTTAGGGCCGACTGATTTTCCAGCAAAGGTTACGTTACTTTGTATTTACAGGTTGTCGATCAGGAAACAGACAACCCTGCACCAAAAAAAACCCTGAACTTCAATAAGACCAACTATGCTACTGACAACCCAAAAGGCAACTTGCACACGACCCTGAACCCTGATCTTCAAGTGTGGTCTGATCCTTTTCTATCCCGCCTCCCTTGTGAACTGCAAACCTCCCTGGTTAAAGCTGCAGCTTCGCGAAGCCCTCACGGAGGGGCTTTGGGTTAAGGAGGCTTGCTCGATCATAGCAAAATACCCACTGTTGAGACCTGGTACCCAATGGATGCGGCTCAGTTCCTCGTGGGTTCCCTTCAGTTTTTCTTCAGTTTATCAGCGAAGAGATATCTCCACTTCCACGAAGGATAGGTGTTGTTCCACGTGCTCCTGCTGCTTCTGTCTGACCTAGGCTTTATGGGCTTTGGTTTCCTCCCCGAATAAATCCTCCGTAAGCCTGCTCAGCGACTCAATTCTATCTGGATTTACAAACCCACGTGAAATATCCCCCCGTCCCCACTTGCTTGCAAACGAAAGGCTGCGAAGATACGGCTGAGAATTTGGAAATGGGCCACGCAGCCCACTGCTTCATGCCTCTAAAGGTTGAGGGTGTAGGGCTCCGTTCCTGTATCTAAAAAGAATCCTTTCCAGGTTCCTGTGAGGGTTTGATATGGTTATATCAAGATTCAAAAAGGAGGGAGGGCTTGAGGCTTGCGGGCATAATTAATGAGTGACTCTAGACCCCTCTAAAGGATCTGCAAAATAGAACCACCGGAAAAGCATGCCCCAAAATACGTGCCTTAAGGTTTCGGTGCTTCTTGTCTTTTCTTAGGTTCGACCCTGTAAAGGGTTCTTTTTAGGTTCCTTTTTGGGCTCTGTCAAGGCTTCCAATAAGGGTTCCCTAAAGGTCTCCTTTAAAGGATCTGGGCTTCTTGGAACTGAGACGGTGGGGGGGCTGGCGTTCCACCTCATCTCCAGGACGCACCCGGTGGAAGCGGAGCTCTGACTGGGCCTTCGGAGGAAGTTCGTCGTCGATGCAACTGGTGGGCAAGAACTTACATGAGGTTGTCGATCTCAACCGGTTTTCGCCGTAGTTTTGCAGCAGCGCTTGGTCCCTCCCGAGCGTGTTCTTAACCGTGTAAACAACACGGTTGCCCCCTACTCCCAGACGCTCCGGGCTCTGGGGAGTGGTCACTGCCTCCTCGAGGGTCCGCACGCTTGCTGCCTTGATTCGTCAAAACTCGCAGCGGCGGGGCTGAAGGAGGAATCTAATTAGGCAGTTGGTTCAGGAAGATCCCTCAAATCATATGAAGGACCCCTCTAAAATTCAAGATAGACCTGACCCTCCCAAAAAAGCCTACTTTTTCAAGGATTCATGAAAAAATCACGATAAGGAAACAAAACCAGAGGTAGGCTCTTTACTGAATTGAGGAGTCTTCGAGTCTGCCGGCTAGGATTTAGCATTGGGGTTTAGGGTTTAGGATTTTAAGGTTTCGGGTTCAGGGCATCTAGGGTTATACAGGCGGAGATTGCGGAGATTTAGACTCCCTCAGTCACTCAGGTCCCAATTAAGAGTCATAAATATGGTTCAGAAGGGTACCCTTTAAGGGGTTTCCGTAATACTACCCAGGAGAACCATAACCTACACCCTAAACCCATACTCTAAGTACTTTAAGCCCAAGCCCAAACCATAAACCCTCGTCCCTAAACCCTAAACCCTCTGGACCCTAAACCCTCCTCGTCCCTAAACCCAAACCCTCGTCCCTAAATCCCAAACCCTCTAAACCCCTAAACCCTACTTCTAAAGCACCCAGAATCCTGCAAAGGCTACTGAAGCCCCGGGCGGCTGGTCTCGAAGCCAAGTAAACAACCTCTAGGATTGAAGGCTTAAGGCTTGGGGTTTTAGGTTTAGTGTCTCGAGCTTTGGGTTTAAGGTTTAGGGCTTGGAGTTTAATGTTCAGGGTTTAGGGCTTGGGGTTTAAGGTTTAGGGTCGGTTTAGGGTTTTTGACTTGAAGCTTGGGCTTAGGGTTTAGGACTTGGAGTTTAAGGTTTACTGTTTACCATGACCCCCCGAGTGCCCTTTCATAGAGCACTTGTGGTCCTTAATAGTGGGTATTTAGGGCATATTCGAGGGTAGTTGGGGCTCTAGATAAGGGTTCGGGTTTAGGGCGGGCTTCTCAAAAGACTCCCAAAACATTTGGTAGGGCAACAGCTCCAACTACATGTGAAATAATTCGAGGAACATGGAGTATGTGGATCCTCCTCAACAATGGTTTAAGTTTAAGGTATACTTCTCAATCAGGAGGCTTTGGAACATTACCGCCATGAACCCTGAACAGGGGCAAACAAACCGAAACCCTAGATCCGAAACCCTAAACTTTCCCCGCAACATATACTTTGGTGGTTTAGGGTTTAGGTTTAGGGTTTTGGGGGATCTTACCGTATAATTGCACTTCGGAACCCTGAAGAGAAATGCAGATAGTTATTCGGATTAATTTCAAGAAGCTGACCGGCGGCTAAGCTGTTGGCTGTTGGGTCACACAAAGACCCTGGATCGGTCGCAGCGCCAAGCACCCTTTCATCCACCGCCTGCTGGACTCGTCGTTCAAAGGCAGCCTCCTGCTGCTCTCGAGCCCGATCCCTTCTTTCCATGGCCTTCCGCTGGGCGTCGTCCCTCTGGACAGCTCGCTGTCTCTCTGCTTCTTGCTGGCGTCTGGCCCTGTCCTCCTGACGGCGCTCCTGCTGAGCACGCTCGCGCTCCTCGTTGGCCATGGAGATCTCTTTGGCTCCTTCTGAGCTTCTCAGCTTCCCAGAGAAGGTTCGCCCTCTCGAAAGAGCTCGAGGACGAGGCGCATCACCATTCCCAACCCGGTCCAGCCACCATGTCAAATAGCCATCACCGATGCAACGTCAGAAGTTCCGTTGATTTTTTCCACAAAAATCTGCAGTTTGACAAGCGCAAGTGAGGAAGCAAAACTGAAAAGCAAACCAAAGTTGCAAGACTGCAGCCATCGCGGAACATGACTGCAAGCAGCAACGCGGAACAAAGACGACGCGGAACAAACTGCAGCGATCGCGGAACATGACTGCAAGCAGCAACGCGGAACAAAGACGAGACGCGGAACAAACTGCAGTGATCGCGGAACATAACTGCAAGCAGCAACGCGGAAAGACGAGACGCGGAACAAACTGCAGCGCTCGCGGCGTGGTTAGGGTACCGGTTAGGGTACCGGTTCGGGTCCGGTAAGGGTACCCGACGCGGGGGTTAAGAACACCTCTCTCTGGGTAATCTCGATCTCAGGTCACAACAGAGCAGTCAAGGCTCAGAGGTCTACATTATTAAAGGTTGGGATTTCGGGTTCTGTGCGTGCCTGGCCCCAACCCTAAACCCTAGACCCTGAACCCTGAAACTGCAAACCCTGAACCCCGTCATTGTGCCCTCGGAGGCATGGACATCAGGTCTAATGGCCCTCGAGTCCATCCCGAGACTCAAGGAGGGTCGCAAAAGGTTCAGGGTTTAGGCTTTAGGGTTTTGGGTTAGGGTACTCACCTGATCAGCATGGTAATAAAAACTAGCAGCAGCAACAACAACAACTACAACCACAAGAACACTAACAAAAACGATTACAATAACACGAATCAGAACAGTGGAAATCATAATACACATAGCAAAACTAAGAATACCACCTATGAATGTGTAGCACATGATAACAAAAACTTCAACAACAGAATATTCGTGTTCATGATCGTAGTAATACATAGTGATGAAGAATAGAATGTGGATCCGTCAATGGCTTTCTGAAAAAGTGTCGGAAAGGATTCAACTAGGAAGCGTGTTTCCAACGTGGTGTTTTGGGGTTTTCGGGTTGGGGTTTCGGGAGTTACCAGGGCCGGTCACTTTTCACTAAGCTGTCAGGGTCCTTTGGCATTGGATATTGAAGGTGTGATGGTGGGTAGGTTGTTGGTCAGATATAGCAGCTTAGGGTTTAGGGTTTAGGAGGCGTTCATACTGTTGGGGGTCGACTACAGAATAAGCAGAGTCATACCAAGGAGCCCTGAAACGTTTTTTCACTAGTCATGCCGTCCCTTCTAGAATCAAAGCGTTTAACCGTAAACTCTGTCGCATCTCCACCTGCAGTTCATTGGCGTTTGACGTGGACAGGAGCAAGGATGCATCACCATCTCATGCCAGGACTCAGGGCTTAGGTTTTGGGGCTGAAGATTCAGGTTTAGGGGTCGGACACTGGCATCCCAAAACCCTAGACCCTAAACCCTAAACCCGAAACCCTAAACCCTAACTAGACCCGAAACTGCTCGCAGGATTCGCCCTCACGCTTCAGCACGTGCCACATTTCTTCGCCAGGCCTGCGCATGCCTGCGCCTGCTGACGAGTCCATCAGCCCTTTAAAGGTTCCTTTTGGGGAATCCTTTAAGGGGTCCTTTCAGGGATCCTTTAAAGGGCCCCAATAAATCCTTTAAGGAGAGCCTATATGGAGTCCTTTAAGGCTTTAAGGGGAATTTCAAGGGGTTTTTAAGGGGCCCATGGGGATCAACATCGATTGAACAAGGCGGGTTGCTCACCGTTCTGCGCAATGCGCTGAAGATTCTTCCCGCCCAATACATCAAGGGGCGAGCACGCCAATGTTGGTGGATGCGGCGGCATGCGGATCTTTTCATGGACAGGAAGGCAGCGCATCTCGCATCCCAAAGCGTCTCAGTCCTGTGCAACTTGCTCAGCTTGGATGCGACGGCGTACCGAAGAAACTAGAGGCAGACTGCAAGCCTCGAGGTCCAAAGTGTAGGACGTAGGGCTTAAGTCGGGCGGTTCAGGGTTGTAGGGCTGCTGCCAAGCCCCACATGCCCTAAACCTGGCTCCAGCCTCGTGTCGGGGCGTCAGTCGGGTTTATCCAAAGTCTCAGCCTTATTCTGGGTGCGTTATAACAGTCAGAGTAGAGAACTTTAAGGACATGCTGTTAACCACTACTCCAGCCCAGATTCAGACCTCGGTTTCTCTCCTTCTTCAACAACCAGGCCCAACAAAGCTCAAACTTTCATGATCGAGCTTATATATAACGCGAAAAAGCTTAAAGTCCTCCCGTCGGCCATCTAAGGTATACAACAGAAGCTTGGTCCGGCACCTTTCGATCCGGGCGTCTACACTCTCGATGCTTTCGACCTCGTCATGCGCGCTTCGGGGTCGCGGTGTTTAGGTTTGGGTGCTCAAGAGTTCAGACCCTAAACCCTAAACCCTCAGCCCTAAATCTTAAACCCTAAACCCTATACCCTAAACCCAAAAGATCCTGAACCCAAAGCCCTAAACCGAGGCTCAAGAGTTAAGGGATCTTCAGGGCTCGGGGTCTAGGGTTGATGAAGGAAGATACTCGTCTTCAGCCCGAAGAAAGGAAACTGCACATGTCCCAACGGTCTCCTTAAGGTCTTACGGTGTACCCTAAACCCCAAAACCCAAAACTCTATACCCTAAAATATAAAGACCCTAAACCCTAAAATATACAGACCCTAAACCCTAAATCCTAAAGACCCTAAACCAAAAACCGTAAAGTTTAGGGGTGAGGGCTCGTAGGTGCAGGATGGCCACGGCTTCGAAGCTTACGAGACTTTTGGCTGCACAGGACCCGAAGCCTAACGTTTTAAGCCGGGCTGATCTTAGGGTTAGGGTTTAGGGTTTTAGGGTTTTAGGGTTTAGGGTTGTAGGGTTTAGGGATTAATTTGTGCTTAAAACAGTTGTGGCATTGGCTTGCAAGGCCAATTCCTAATCCCTAAACCCAGGGTTTGAGGGGTTAGGGTTTAGGGCTCAGGATCTAGGGTTTAGGGAAAACTCCGCACACTAAACCTGCAGTTCTGCGCTCTAGAACCCTAAACTCCACCGGCATTCATTGAGACGGCCAAGGACTCGTCTCCGTAACTTCAATGCTCAAACTCGGAGGAACAGCGTATCTATGGGCCTACTATGAGAACGAACCCTTATTTGGATTATCAATTATAAGTACTTGTGGCTCTAGTTCCCTGAATTTCTACGTCCCATGCTCCGAGAAGGTCCGTTGGGTGTGTGGAACGGCGGGCTCCAACATCTCCATCCAAAAAGTCGTGGCCTGAACTGTGGAACACAGGCCTCTTAAGGGATCCTCTAAGGGCTCCTTTAAAGGGAGCCTTTTGAGGATCCCGAAAAAGGGAGCCCGCAAAGGAGCTCTTAGAGGAGGAGCTCTTAAAGGAGCCTTCACCAGGGTTTTTTATGAAGGGCTTTAGGGTTTAGGGCTTCGGGCTATGATGTTTAAGGGCTTCGTAAAAAGGGGCCTGATTAGATGTAATAGGTGTTTGGGACCATACCTCACTATGATGAGATTAAGGACTGTAGAGCGATTACTACTGTCTGCGAACCCGAGTCATCGATGCTACAAGCGCACCTTCCCGGGCCCCAGCAGTTCATCTGCACCGGGTGGCACCTGCTCCATCATCAGCTCACGGCTCAGGGTGTGGAGGAAGAGGGGCTTGAGGTTTAGGGGTTTTAGGATTCAAGTTACCAGGTTCATGGGGTAAACTTTAGCTTAGCGTTTACAGCGCTACGAGCAGACAGGGACTAAACTACACTTACCCTATGAGTCCAAGTACCGAACAATCGTATATTCTCCCAAATACGAACCTACAGGTGACCCAAATACCTGATCATGAAATCCTTTGGACTGAAGCCCCTAGCGAACCCTTATGCCTCCTTGTTGATCTGGAAGAAGAATAGCCATTCTTCCCCGTAGACGTTGCAGATTGCAGATGGCCTGATCCGTCACCAAACCTTGCCGCCACAATTAGCATAGGGTTTTGGGGCCCATATATTATAATAAGGAACCCCCCCAAAATAGTGAAGGTAAATGTTTAGGCCGCCATATTACCAAGCTTCCTAGTACGGGCCGTCCAGTTCAGGAACTGCCTCTTGGCCCCGTGCTGCGGCTGTCTCTTTCTTGTTGGTCTTCTCGGCTTATCCCACCACCGCTTCGTCTTTGCTCTTCAGCACAAGTTGTACTCCATCAAGTGCTTGGGGTAGTTCCACCTCCACCCGTGCTGAGGTGGCTTAGTAGCCTAGCATTTGCCGCCCTGCCTGGTAATGGCGCTTAGAGCTCGTATCGAGGCTCTCGCAATCCGAAGCTGGCCTCCTGCATGCCAGACTCTCTTTCCTCCTCTCCCCACGAGTCATTCCCCCCTGTCTCGTTGGCTGGTGTAGTGTTCCTCCCTGTGCGGGGGGTCTCCTCCCGTCGCTCTCCTGGTCTTCCTGAAGAGTTTAGGGTTTAGGGGCGCTCAGATGGCAGCAACAACGACAAGTAGTGAATCACTGGGTTCAGGATTGAACCGCTACCATCAAGACATATTAACGTATGCACTCCAAACCTCTGAAACCGGAAGGACTGGAAAATCTTATAGAGTCCTGTAGAAACACGCAAATAGAATGTTCTACTGCACCCTAAGATCATCTCCGAAACCTTCTAAAATCCTCATTGCTCTGGATCCGGCCGACGTTCCCGTCGCCTGGGAGAAGTCGACGTGAGGGAAGTCTGTTTGCAGCTCCTGGGGGCATAGGCCAAGGGTTTCTTTCGGGCCTCTATAAGTTAAGGGTGAGTCTCTGGGTTTCGGGTTTGAGGTTCAGGGATTGTCTCCATATAGGTTCTACATATATGGACTTGGCTAAGGGCTTCGCTGAGCTGGCTTCCACAAGGTCTTCTGTAAGGGTGTTTCTCAGGATTCTATCAGGGCTCTACGTTACGTTACAAGAGCTTTATAGTTAGGTGTAGGGTTCTTGAAGGTCTTGTAGGGTTGTAAATGTGCTTTGCTGGGTGTTGGGTCATTGGGTCCAGCATGGGGTCACTGATGATTTGCATAAGAGTTCTGGCATAGTTCTGTCGTATGTCATCGAGATGTGGGACAATCAGGGAAGGGGAACTATCACTGACCATTCCAACCCCGATTTTGGCCTTAGGGTTTGGGGGATACCCTTGTATGGTTTAAGAGTTTAAGTTTGCGGCGTTTCAGGTCCTGGGCCAGTGCACTTGATTTTCTCTAAACCCGGGTGGTCCAGGAGACGGACTTCGGCCTAAGGGTCTACGGTTTAGGGCTTAGGATTTAGGGCTTTGGCTTGATATTGGGGACTTCGGCAAATTCGAAGATGGCGTGAGGAAAAGAAAACACCGCACCTGCCCCAGCTGATGTTTTAGGCATTACCCTAAACCCTAAAACCTCAACCGACATTACTCCCTGTCTTTAAAGACCCTGGGGGGATCCCTATTATAACTCCGCTTAAGCTCATGGATTTATTCATGTACGTTATACCTTAAACTCTCAAGGATCTTAATACCCGGCTGCAAGCCTGGAGCCTGAACCCTAAACCCAGAAACCGTGAAGCCCTAAACGGTTTAGGGTTTAGGATTTAGAAGCCCTGAAGCCCTAAACCCTAAAATTAGGGTTTAGGGTTTAGGATACAGAAACCCTGAAGCTCTAAACCCTGAAGTCTGAACCCTTAAAACCTTTAAGCGCTGAACCAGAAACTACTCCCCTCCTGGGGAGGTCGCCTGGAATCGCAAGGCTGGTACCTCGGTGCTCTTTATGGTTTAGGGTTTAGGGTTTAGGGTGAGGGTTTAGGGCGTAAAATTTAGGGTTTAGGGTTTAGAGTTTAGGGTTTGGGGTTTAGGGTAGAGCCGTTTCACAATTCTTACATGTGTTCTCGGGTTTAGAGTTTAGGGCTTAGGGTTTGGAGTATGTTCTGGGAACTGAACGTGCACGCGGAAACCAACCCTGAATCCAGACTCCCAAATACACAATCGGAAACCCCAAACCCAAACAAAACCCTAAACCCTAAACTCTCAAGCAAATGATAAATAGAAGGAACGATTTGGGTGGCAGAGCCATGAGCGCTTAGTTGCAAAGAAGAACAGTCGGTTCAAGTAAATTGATTAGCATGTCCAGAAATTAGCCATTCAGTTCATGGAAGCTTTTGGGCGGCCTGGCAGCAATAAGATAGGGCAGGGCAGCAGAAGGGCAGGGCAGGGCAGGCAGGACCAAAAAGCAAAACACAACAAACGCCCAAAGCCCGCTCGAAACTCCGCACCCAAACCCCACACACCTTCTATAAACCCTAAACCCTAAACCCAAAAGAAGAGCCCTAAGGCTGCGGCTGCTTCCCACAAAACTCGCGCAGCGCCTGGTGCGGCTCTTCGCTTTTGTTGCTGAGGTCCACAGGAACCCTAAGAGTTTTTCGGGCTTAAGGGATTTGGGGTTTAGGGCTTAATGGGTTTAGCGTTTCGGGGCTTAAGGAGGTTTAGGGTTTCGGGGGTTTAGGGTTTAGGGGGTTTAGGGTTTAGGGTTTCGGGTTTAGGGGATTAAGGGCTACCTGAAACTACCACAACCCACATTTTGGAGGCTCTTACTATAAACCCTAGCAGTGGCTCGGATACGGAATTTCTAGGGGCCCTACAAACAAGTAGGTTTTGGTAGGCTAAGGTAGGGTTTAGTGGTATTAAGTTGTAGGGCTGACCTCGGAAGTGGCTGAAGAGTTTAGACTTCATGATCCAGGATACGTTCATGCTTATGGCTCAGGTTTTGTCAGGGTTTAGGGGTCAGCGTTTAGGATTCAGGTTTTGTTTCTTTGGACTATATAAGGGCATTATGTCAAACGCAGAAATCCAGAAGACCGGGCCAGGCAACCCCTGGGGAATAGTGCGGCGCGGCTCCTGTTTGATAAACTCACTTCCTAGATATGAGGCCTTTGTCACAATCTCTTAGCCTCCAAAGCCCAATCTTACATCGAAATTGCGCTCTCTAAACAAATTCGAGGTCTGAAGAAATAGCAATAGTTTTCGCCACAGCGTTCGCCTCGGCATCGGTCGAAACGGACAGTTTCCTGTATCGTTTTCCTCTTCAGATCCGAACCTCCTTCCGGTCACCCCAGCTGCGCGCATCCTTGCAGGAAATGTTGCATGAGCCGTCGCTGCGAAGTAGTGGCCAAGCCGCGCTGCTTCGCATAGGCACGCCAGAAATTGGACCGGATTCGCGGATAGGCGCTGCCCAACTTGACTTTACGGAGCGCTGGCAAGCAGTTCACAGCCGTCTCTTGAATAGACCTCCAAGCTCCGAAGTGATGGGTGAAAGCTTCACCTGCAGAACGCAGTGTGCAGTAACAGAACGAACAAGCTCAGAAACTGCAGGAGGCTGCTCGCGGTCCCAAATACCCAGCAACATTTCCACCAACCAGCACGATTTGTTAAGGCCCCTATTCTACAGGCACAGCCCAATATAGAGGCCGTACTTGGAGGATTATTGGACTTAGTAAGTAAGGCTATGTGTACCCTGTACCCTAATTGGGGCTAGAAGTAATTACAACATATTACAACTATAGTTACCTTATTTACAACCCTAGTTACTACGTAAGTCCCATGATCCTCCAAGTATGGTGTAATAGTATCGGCTGCAAGGGGAGACGATCAGCCTATGAGTCGCTACTCCGACCCTTGTTTCATCAACCTGTGCTCGCTTATCCAGACTGAAAGCCTTTCCGGGCCTTTGGTTAAAGGAAACGACAGGTCCGGAGTTTAGGGTATAGAGGGCTTCTACATGGCTTCCATAAGGTATATAGACCTTCTATAAGGCTCATATAACGGTAGCTACCCACCTGAATATGTGCTAGACTATCTAGGGTTTACGGCTTAGAAACTCAGCTTTCGGCCAAGAGCAAGCAATTACGCAGGAATAAACAGACTGTAAGAATGCGATGCTACACCGACCGGGGCGGCTAGAACGAACGCAGAGGAGAGCACATCCAAAAACCTAGGCCAAGAGTACTAAACGTAAAACTACATCTCCTAAACCCCAAACTCCGAAACCCGAATCTCTTAAATCCAGATGGCAACACTCCTAAACCTAAACCCTGCAATCCATAAGTACACCCAGTAAGATGATCATGGGACTTAGTAAATAGGGGCAGTATAGAAAAGACAACTATAGTTCTGTCATAACTAAGAACGCCAATTAACGCACTTTTAACCTCACACGCTTAGTCTCCTGACCCCCCAACGTCGACCCCCATCCTAGCCTCGCGGAGACATAGGTCCCTAAACCCGAAACCCCTCAACGCTAGACCCCTAAAACCCGAATTAACCCCTAAACCCTCAACCCTAAACCCTCAACCCTAAACCCTAAACCCTCAACCCTACTGCAGAACCTCCAGGGCATGCAATTTGGGTCCGCCAGGCTCATCACAGCCGAAGACCTAAGCATACGGGTAGTTCTCTACATTAAGATTCCCTTTAGGGCTTTTCGGGATTAGGGTTGTAGTTCTCTACATTAAGATTCCTTTTCGGGCTTATAGGGTTTAGGGTTAGGGTTGAGGGTTTAGGGTTAGGGCTTCGAACGCCCGAAAGCTGTCAACGCTGCCACCTAGAGACCAGAGGGCCATAACGCCTCCTTCATGAAGCAAAGATACGAAGAATGATAGAGAGAGCTTTACCATGACTTAAGGCCTTAAGGATACCTAAGGCTAAGGTCTACAGTTTAGGGTTTAGTCTTTCGGGACAAAAAATAGAAAAGCCCAAACACAACACATAAACACCAACTTCCCCAAAACCACTCCTTGAACGGTTTCCGAATCTGTTCCTCAAACAAAACCCATTAACACAACAGACGGCCGAAAAAACACAAAAAAACAATAAAATTGGGATATCCCAGAACCGACTCTGTCAGTAAGCCTATATTAGCAAGGTTGGGGCAAAAGTTTATGCAGTTTTAGGGTTGAGGGGTAGGGTTCAGGGTTTGGGGTGCTTTCCTTCCTGATTTGAATGCTCTGAAGCCTAAACCCTAAGCCCCGAAGAGACCGGCAGTTCTTGGGCCCTGTCGGCTGTTGCTGTTTGCAGAGCTCGGGTCAGCGGAGAAGCGGCGACAATATCAACCTAGGCTGTGCGGCTTTGGGGTTTGGAGGACCCTTAAGCCTACCTGTACCTCAAACCCAACCCTCAGCCCCATACCCTAAAAGTTGTACGAGTATAAGGTTTGTAGGTCTGTAATGGTCTTGTATAGGGTATCTGTGCGTTGGTTGGGGCATTTAAGGCTGCAGTTTTTCTGTTTTGGGAGGGTGGTTGAGCAGCATAGGGGCCTTAATGATTAGAATAGGGTTTTGGGGCCCATTATGCTAATACGGAACCCCGAAATTTATGATACTGAACCCAAATTTTATAATAAGGAACCCCCAAAACACTATCCATATACACTACTATTATGGAATTAGATCCCGAAAGACCATCCTTATTATGGTTTGGGGGACCTAATTCAATAATGATAGTATATACGGACCCTATTGGATTTTTTCAATCTAGAAGCAATACCGGCAGCAATGTACAGGCTTCCAATCACGTTTTTTCCTGAGCCGGAAGCTTCGGGCGCCGAGGGATATAGCCGAGGTGAAACGGCATAGGATCTCACGAAGGGCAGGAAGTGAAGAGAGCAGCACCTGCAGTATTCCCGCAAATAGGTCAGCATATACGCCGATGTACGCGCGGAGGTGCATGATTCGATTCGATACCTCCGAGCTTTGCCGCGATCGCATCAGAGCGACGGCAATGCATGACCTGCTCATCGAATCTCACCCCTCTTGTTGAACCTTTCTCTCACTCCTGGGTCTCATAGCACATTCGGCATTCTATGTGATCGGGTTTACCTAGTTAGTCATAAGGTTCGGCTAAACCTACACTTAACATATCACCATGAAATCATGGTACTTGTAACTGTACTTATAAGACCCTGTGGAGGACAACCCCAAACCGTCAACCCCTGAACCCTAAACCGTCTCCTAATTCTTGCAGAAGGGTTTAAGGCTCAAGGTTCGGGGTGTTCTGAAAGACCCAGAAACCCCCAAATCCTTCAGATAAGGCAAAGATGGTTTAAGGTCTAGGGTTTGGGTTTATGGTTTATAGGGTTTAGGGTATCGCAACCACGTGAGGTTGCAGGGTTTGGGGTCTAATGTAGGGACCCTATTAATTGGACTATGGTTTTGTGGGTGCCTTGTTATAGTTAATAGTATACTATACCCAAACCCTATTCTAATAATGAAGGCCCCGACA
>CAJNDV010022157.1:18830-41361 GCA_905221635.1 Symbiodinium sp. CCMP2456
CCCTAAACCCTCAACCCCGAAACCCTCAACCCCGAAGACCGTGCCCCTGAGCCCGAAGCCCGATCTGACTGAAAGAAGCCTCGAAGTTTCTCTTCTTGAGAGCTTAGGGTTTAGGATTAGGGTTTGGGATTAGGGTTTAGGATTAGGGTTTAGGGTTTCGGGTTTAAAAAAGTTTAGGATAGACCTAATATATAAGGCCAACAAGCGTAAAGATCTCCCATCGGCTACCTAAGCAGTGCAACCTCGCTTAAACCAGGCCCCTCAATCCCAAACTCGGCGTCAAGGGTTTATGCCTAGGCTGTTGGGGTTTAAGCCTTAGGCCTTAGGCATGCACCTGAGGGTTCAAGTGCCCAAATAGTAGGCATTCAAGTTCCAAAAATCATGTGAAGTATGGAAGTTGAGACCTGAAAGCCCGAGTATCCCGGTACTTGGACTCTCTGGGTTAGGTTCCTGAGTATGACTTCCAAACAAAAGTCCCACAGAACAAGGACTGGTAGTCTACTTGGAGGATCAGGGGACTTAGTAAGTAGGGTTATCGGTCCCCTAATTGGGGTTACAAGTATTGTTGCCTTAGTTATAACCCTACTTACTAAGTCCCATGATCCTCCAAGTAGAGTCAGTAAGGTAGGCTTCCAGGAGGGACCAGAGGTCTGGATTATCTGCTCTCAACAGCATGGGGGCATACTACAGTTCAGGGTTTAGGGTTTAAGGGTTAGGGTTTAGGGGGTTACTGCAGTTTAGGGATTGGGGTTGAGGGTTTAGGGTTAACCTGATCTCTCAACCCTAAACTCTAAAACCCTAAACCCTAAACCTTTTGGGTTTACTCTGAACCGTCTGAGTGGATGTGGAAGGCTCGGATTCTTCGGATTTGACGGACCGAGGTAGCTAATGAGACCTTTAGCTGGTTTTGGTGTAGGGTTTGGGAACAGTGGCGCCTTGAACATTTTCGGCAAGCGTCTGCCTAAACCCTAAGCCCCTAAACACAAAACCTTTAACCCCTAAGCCCTAAACCCTTACACCTAAACCCCTAACACCTAAACCGTAAACCTTAAACCCTAAACCCCCAATCCCTAAAGCCTGAACCCCTGAACCGTAAACCCCTTGACCCCGAAACCCCAAATCCCAAAACCCTAAACCCTAAACCCTATAAACCCTCTTCCTGAAGCTCCTACTCCCGAACCTCGAACCTAAACGCTGAACCTTTCACCAAAGCCCTACCACAACTTTCCAAGGGCCCTCTCAGGGAGCCCTTAGGGTTTAGGATTTAGAATTTAGGGTCTAGGGTGATTAATAGTGGGTATTTCGGGTATATTAGCGGGTAGTTGCGGGGTCTAGGTACACCCTGAACCCGACACAGCAAAAGAACCAAGACCTTAAACCCTAAACGCAAGAACCCGCTCTAGTATCCCGAATGGAAACCCTTCCAGGGCCGCAAAGCAAACACCACATACAAAACATGGGTCCCCACCTGTCTTAAACCTTATATCATAAAACCCTTTACTGCCGTTATAGAATCCGTGTATTTCAAGAACCGTTTAACGCCTTAAAGGAACCCTGTTCAAATGGCTAACTAAACTCTATACTCTCATCCCTTTAAAGCCCCTACGATTCTAGACACCTTCAGTTTCGCGAAGCCTCATCAAATAGGAACCCTATTCTAGTGATTCTATGATTCGACTGCGCGGCCTTGGGCACTGAAGCACGGAGGGCACGCGCCTGCGAGCGGGGAAGGCTTAGGATCTCAAAGTGGTGTAGGGGGTTCTAGAGGGCGGAGGGTTTAGTGTGTAGGGTGTGGGGTTTGGATTTGGGACTGAGGGCTTTAGAGTGGGCATAGCAGAGAAATGTCCTTCAACCCTCACTTGGAGGATCATGGGACTTAGAAAGTCAAAACCAGAGAGGTAACTGTAGTTATAATTGTCTATATCCCCCAATTCAATTACCCATAGCCGCACTTTCTAAGTCCCAAGATCCTCCAAGTAGAGACGCGATGGACGGTTTCGAGCTGAAGGGTTCCGGTTTGAAGACGGGATCCAGGGGTTTAGGGTTTAAGGGTTTAGGGGTTTAGGGGTTTAGGGGTTTAAGGGTTTAAGGGTTTGAGGGTTGAAGGGTTTAAGGGTTGAAGGGGTTTAGGGTTTAGGGTTAAACCCAAGAGCTTTGCAAACATGAGCTACGTATAAAATGCTATACAGCCATTACAGACATCCGCCCTACACCATAAACCCTAAACCCATCACACGAGCTCTTAAAGGAAGCGGGTTGAGGGGTTCAGGGTACAGCCAAGCCGAGAGCTCAGTCTTGGGACGGTGTAGGGTCTCGGGTTCATGGCTTCGGGTTTTAGGGCTTGGGGTTTACGGCTTAAGTTTTTTTTTTTGAGGGCCTTTTTCCCACAGTACCGTGTCCGCAGGGAGCCCACTAGGGCAGGCAGGTTTAGGGCTTAGGGTTTAGGGCTTTACGGTTTAGGCTTTTTGGATTTCGGATGGTTTAAGGTTTAACTAGGGTTTACGGCGTTTAGGGTTTAGGATGTCTGGATTAGGATAAGGGTAACGAACGAAGACAAGTCCCTGAAGGTAGCGTGCTTAGTGTCTATAGAGTCTACTGAGGCTACTGCTTGCTTAGGGATAAAGAGGATACTAATGAAGCACGAAGAGCTCCTTGTTGTGATCTGGGTCTAATATGTAAAATTGAACAATCATTCCACTTATCGCCCCACTCCAAGGTACCCGCAAAGCCGCATTCCAAGTATTCAGACCCCGGCATTAACAGGCTCCGATCACGACAGCTGAACCAAACGACGGGCCTGCTCCAGCCCCTTCTCAGATAAGCGCGAGTCGAAGTATTGCATGTCCTTGTTCAGGCTTTTTGGATGTCAGGGGGTCTAAAGTTCAGAGACTTTCGATTTAGGCTCTGAGGTTTGTTGGTGCAGACTGGTGCTGTTGGTCCGGGCTCCGGAGGGGGGTGCATTTCCTACCTTAACAGGATTATAACGGGCCTCCTCAGAGTAAGGTAAACCCTAAACCCTAAACCCTAAACCCTGATGAAAAGCAAGTAACGCCTGCTCGAGGATAGGGAACTAGAGATCAAATCTTGAGGCCTGGAGTTCCCCGATTCGCGCGAGTTGGGTTTAGGGTTTAGGGTTTAGGTTTACAAAGGTACGTCAACCATGACCTCGGGTCTTGGCGACACTGCATTCCTGGATCCTAGATCCTTGTCGGACCTCTCAACCCTTAGCCCTAAACCAAACCTACGAATTCATACACTTAGCCTAAACCGGAGCTTTCCCTTCCGATCCCAGCATAGATTGAGATCGCTGGTCTGCTCTTCTCCCCGGATCGGTGTAGAGGCTGCCGCCTGTAAGATGGAGACCACCAGTCTCGCGAAACCCTAAGCCCCAAAAACCCTAAACCCTAAACCCGAAACTGAAACCCTAATCCCTAAACCCTAAACCCTAAACCGCAACTCGAACTCCTGCCTCCTGTAGTGGACCAGGCCTTGTCTTCGGCTTTGGTTTTGATCATGCTTTGACCTTCGCTACCGTAGTCCCCAAACAGGCAGTGAAGAAAGGAACCAGTTGGGAACCAAATCGTGTATGGCTCAGGTCTCAAAATTCGTGGGCGTCCATAACCGAACGTGTACTGCAAGCACAACCTAAGTGCCACCGCGTTAAGATCGTAGAAGTGGGCACTGCTAGGGGGTCACAATACCTCAAATCTGAAAAGCTTTATCTACGGCAGGTCCACAATCTACCCTGTCCAGCTTCCTACGAAACTAAGCAAAGTAATCGTATGGCTGTGTGAGGGTCCGTAAGGTGTTTGCTACCGCGCTCCCAACACCCGAAACATCAACTGGGCCCTGCATCAAACCAGAGTACCAAGTTTCGACATGGGATCTTGATTGCACTCAAAAGTCAGTCAAGCATGAGGACCTCACGCGGAAGGGTTTCTAAAATCCGCTTACGAGGACTTTTATGACGTCCCTCTCGCCCCAAGTGCCTGTCGCACGGCCTTTTTGCGCGGGTCGTCCTCGGCTATCCGACACTCTCCGATGCATTGAGGGTTTAGGGTTTCAGCGTCATCCACAAGGCCCTAAGTATGCACCTCTGTATGTCTCTATGTACACATATATACATAAAAACAACATACTATGTGCGTGTATACATACATACATACATATATATATATATATATATATATTGCATATAGTAAGGTTTGTCGCCGGCATGCCTGGTGCAATCCTGAGTCAAAAGCCTGAAGTTAGGATTCATGGGATTTTGGTTCGAGGGTTCAGCGGTTTCAGGGTTGAGGGTTCACGGTTTGGGGTTGATACAGGAGCTTGCATTGTAAGTACGAAAATGTCTCCATATTTGCTATGTACTTACACGACAATGTCCACAAAAACAATCGTCCAATTATAAGCCCCCCCCAATATTTTCGCCCGTAACTGCAAACAGTGAATAGTGGGCTGGTTGATGCGAGATTCGTCCAGGACCGGACCCTTACCTGAACCGAAACATCAGCTCGGGCCGATGGTTCGGAAGGTGCAGGTTTTATTGGAACGCATGTGATGCCCCCA
Organism: Symbiodinium sp. CCMP2456; assembly: GCA_905221635.1. Classification (NCBI taxonomy): domain Eukaryota; class Dinophyceae; order Suessiales; family Symbiodiniaceae; genus Symbiodinium; species Symbiodinium sp. CCMP2456. The sequence continues at coordinate 23,400 of CAJNDV010022157.1, forward strand.
TGCATGTCGAGTTCGTTGACAACGATCTCTTCACATAGAAGACTCCGCAGACGCCATCCCTGTGCAGCGAACCACATGCCGGGCCACATCCGTCCGCTCCTTTGCCCACTTTGTCTGACGTCGGGCCTGCCCGGAAAACGCAAACCGCACCAAGTTTCGGACCCCCGGCCTCTTGGAGCAGCCGCAGCGACGGTGGTCGCCGCTTGCCACATATGCTGTGGTCCGACTCCTGTTCCAATCGTGCATGTGCACTCGATGCGATCGTCCACGCATGTGCTTTGCCCAGGCTGAAGGTGGCAGCCGCCGTCGCCCTCACCACTGCCAGGACCTGGACCCCTCCTGCTTTGGCCTGCGCCCGTCACAGGTTTACCTGAATTCCTGGGCCAGTTGCAACGAACCGCAGAACATTGCGCAACCGAATCACAGGGCCGACAGAGCCACTGCCGGGTCGCTTGTAAAGGCGAGCCGCGAAGGCTAAAACCCTACTAACCCCAAACCTCATTGTCAACAAGATCACCCTCAACGCCAGAACCTGAACATTAAACGACCAAGCTCGTCCTTACACCTTGAACACGCTAAGCCCCATCAGAACCTCTAGACGCAAACTGACGTTGCATCGAGATAGATGGAGCCATCGTTAGAACCCTATCGAACCCTCAACTCCTTATTTAACCCCCTAATGGGCCCAAGAGGCCTTCGCAAAGACGCGACCTGCAGCGTTGACCAGAGCCTTCACCGGTTTGCAAGAATCAGAGGTTATCCATTTTAGGGTTCACGGCACAGGCCCAACTGACCAAGGTGCCAATGATTTGCGAAAGTGATTCTTGGTTTTTCAAGGTACTCGATGGATATGTTTTTGCACATCTGCAAATACACATTTATACATATATATATATATATATGTATACACATCATTGACGGAGCGCGAGAGAAAGGGGGCTCGTTCAATTTAGGCCTTAGGAGTATTTCAAGGATCAAAGGACTCCGGTGCTGTCTTGTAAGTTGTATCAACAAACTCAGCCTATCCTCGATTCATGAGCCCCTTCCTGATCCTTAGCTTCCTGCCATGAGTTTAATGCTGGACCCTGGGAAGTATAATCCCCCTGATAAACTGAATTTCACATGAACAGTTAGATAGAGAGACACATGTTTTATGCATACACATATATCTCTCTGTCTGTGTGAAAATTTATCACTCTATACACAAGATTGTGTATACATATACGCATATATATAAATATATGTTTGAAAAACCATATAGACACATGTTTACGTACACAGACGACAAACTCCGCTCTTGACCGGAGAGAACCCGAACATTAAACAAGAATCCGGATCCGAGCAGATTAAGGTTTCGGGCTTTGAGGTTTAGGGGTTGAAGGTTACTAGGGTGCTCCGTGTCCGGATAAGAATGAAGGTGCCTTTCTCGTGTTCTTCAGTTGTTAAAACTCAAGAGGGCAAAAATGAGTGAGGGCACCTAGTTTTAGGGTTTAGGGGTTAGGGGTTTAGGGTTTTAGGGTTCAAGGTTCCAGGTCTTAAGTCCTGAAGCCCGGACCTCTGACCGCCGACCCGAAGCGATTGAATGCCAATACTTCAACTTTTAGCTTGTAAAAACCCTGAAGCAGAAAGACACCGAGGCCTAAACTGGCCTGCCCTCCTTCTAAGTCCCCGCAAAAGATGTTCTCAAAAACCAGCCCAGTACAGTACATTGTACCATACTTGTTCTACAGGGACTAGCCGCTTATAAACCCTAAACCCTTGGATTGCGAGCCCCCCTCGCTCCAACCCAACCTCTCCATGGCGGATGAAGTACACCCATTTCCGACCTCGGAGGCGCAGAGGGTGCAGGGTTTCACAGTGTAGGGCTTTGGTGTAAGGTTCCGAGTTTGGGTTTGGAGTTCAGGATTCAGAGCTAGAAGATTAAGGTTTAGGGTTTAGGGTTGAGGGATGTTCAGGGTTTATGGTTTAGGGTTGAGAGTTTAGGGTTCAGGGTTCAGGTTTCCGGGCTTAGGCTTGAGGGTAAGGCTTTAGCGTTTTGGTTTCGGGTTAGGGTTTTCACGGCTTGTCTGCTCCTGAAGTGCATGCGTGGGATAAAGACATGCGCTCGCCCAATAGTACTTTCGCGAACCCAGCACGAACCTAAAGCGGCCTAAGTACCTATATGGGGGGGTACTTAGTAGTAAAGCCTACTATAGAAACCCTACTTCTATACCATGCAGCGTCCCAAGTACCTATATCCTACTATAGATACCCTACTTATATACCATGTAGGGCCCCAAGTACTTTTATCCTACTATAGAAACCCTGCTTATATACCACCCTAAACCCTAAACCCTACTTCCTACTATAGAAACCCAACTTCATGCCATGGTAGGTACTGAGGACCCTAGTTGCAAACGCCCAGGACAACCGGCCTTGATTTTCGAAGTGCGTTGACTACTTGGAGAGTCAGGGGGACTTAGTAAGTAGGGGTTATAAGGGGCCCTTTCAGGGATCTGTAGGGGGGGTACTATTAAGGTTTAGGGTTTTTGGGACATAGTAAAGTGGGGTTATAAGTACCCTAATTGGGTTATAAGTAGTTATAAGTCTAGTTACCTTATTTATAACCCTAGTTACCAAGTCCCATGAATCTCCAAGTAGGGCACATGACGGCAAGCACACCAACAAGACCATCGAAATCCCTGAGCCCTTTTTTTCCGAATGCCGAAATCCCACACCCTCGGTTTACTTGGTACTCTAGGATGTTCAGTGGCGGCATTTTCTTGACTTCCTTGTTTCGGGTTCCTGTAACAACATATCTAACCAAAGTATAAGCTTGGGCGACCTCTTTCGGAAACCTGTCGGGGTCGAGGGGGCAGCAGCGTCAGCTGGCGGGTGACTGTCCAGACCAGCTGGGTCTGAAGACGTTGCGCCGTCCTTGCTTTCCTGGATGGTTGCCTTCTGTGGCGCTTTTTTAGTGTGAAACACTTTCATCAAAACGTTGCATGACTTGGCGACGTTGCTCCTGCGGGCTCGGCAGCCTCGACACCGACGCCGAAGAGGGGCCTGGGCCAGGCGACGCCGAGGAAAGGTCCTGCAGGCTTTTTCGCCAGTCAGCGTCGCTGTAGCTGCTGCCCTGCTGCCACCGACCAGTCCTGCCACCCTTGCCAGTTCTGCCAGCCAATCCACGACGCCGACGAATTGTTGTTGTTGTTGTTGGCGCCGTAGTCCCGCCACCCTTTCCAGCTAGACTGGTGGGAGCCCCCGCTCACTGCTGATCCTCAGTGGCTTGCAGCCGAGAAAAACCCGCAACCCAAAACCTCACAAAACGTTTCCGAACCCTTATGCGCGGCTCTATGTTCTGGTAGCCCTTAGCCTCAAAAATAGGAAGCCCGTGAAGAAGCTAATGTAGGGGCCTTAATAAGTGGAATAGGGTTTTGGGGTATATTGTACTATAGCTATAATAAGGAACCCCCAAAATAGTATAGGTAATTATTTAGGCTTCTATATTCACGTACCTTAGCTGGTCGATCACTTCATTTTTAGGGGACCCCTGGACCCGGGGGTTTGAGGTTTTGGTGTTTTTTCGGCTGAGGCTTTAGGGCTTATCGGTTTAGGAGTTTGGGCTCTGGTTTCGGGGCTTGTCTCTGGGACGCGGACGGCGTCCCGGGCGAGTTGCTTCAAACCCGGCCGCGAGTGTTGGTCCTGCCGGAAAGATCTCGGACGTCGAGCTCTAGGCGCCTCAGACTACATTGGGTGTTTAGGGTTTACGGGTAGAGTCTACACTTTGCCATGAAGTAGCCCCTTTCGATGCCTTGGGGAAATGTGGACTCCTAATTAATCAAGCCAGACATTTGCACGGATCACGCCAGGAATCCGAGAAACAACAACATTCCACAAAGAAGACAGATACAAATTCAAGGTTTTGGAGTTTAAGATAGTTTGGAGTTTTGGAGCTGCGGCACTTGCACTTTGATGCCAGAGTATTTTTGTAGGAATCCAGCGATGAGGAATCTGATGAGTTCTCAGGTCAACAGTACGTCTTGCTGAAGTCTCAGTATGGGTGCGGAGTACAAGATGTTGAACTCGAGCAACAAACTGCAAAACCGTCGATTTCCTCGGGCCGGTTCAACTCTGACACCTTACACTTACACCCTACTTGGAGGATCATGGGACTTAGTGTGTAAGGTTACACATACTTTAATTGGAATTATGGGTAATTGTTAACTGTACCTGACTATTTATAAGATAACCCTAATTACTAAGTAAGAGAACCCTGAAACTCAACCGAACCCCAAAACACCGAACCTTCTACGTCCACACAAAGCTAACTGGGCTCTCAAGTGCCCCCCCCAAAAAAAGCCTGAACCTATGCTCTGCACTAGGACAGCATCGATAACACCATAATCGTAACTAGCCACAGTACATTCCCTGAACCCTCAGCCTTGAACCCCTAGATGCGGGACCCCCAACATGAATCCTCAGTCCTGCAAACCTGGGCAAAGCCCCATCTTGGTGACCTCGCCGGCTCTTCCGTTGCGGCCTCGGTCGCAGTGGATTCAGGGATTGAACCCCGAAAAACGTACTGCCATACCGAGAATCCTTTCGACCTAAAATAAAAGCCCTAAAGCCCAAAAACTCTAAACAATAATGTCTAAGCCCTTAAACCCTGAACCCAAATAGCACATGGCAAGACGAGGAATCGAGGCCTTGAGGTTTCGGTTTACGGGTGTAATGCAGGGGCCTATGCGTTGGGGTACTTTGTACTTTAATTTGCCAGGGGCCTAGTATGCTTAAATTCCCAGGGTCTATGGTGCAAAGGTAAGGTGCGGGGGTTGGTGTGTCTAGCGGTACGTGATCTCAGTAGCTTGCGCTAGATGTTATTGAAGGGTGCACAGAAATCTGAAATCTGCACCTGAACCTGGAGGTGCACAGGCTCGTGTAGGCAACAACCGACGCATGGAGGGGAGCCGATTTTGGCTTACGCAGATGGGGCAGGGGTGGGGCAGGGATGGGGTGGGGTGGCGTGGGGCGGAGCGGGGCGATTCGGAACCCGTTGGAACAGCACCAACCCGGGACAAACCCTCTCAAGAGGCTTAACTTGGGACTTTTTAAGCATACTTCCATCCCCAGTCCAGGAACGTAAGCTGCGCCCCAAAACCTTCCTATGCTGCGGGACCGCGGTGGGACTTTGGGGTTTGGTGTCTATAGGGTTTAGTCCCCATGGCTGTGGAGAGACGGGCAAGCGTATTGGGTCGCTCTGCTCCATCGAGGTCGAGGGGCAAAATCCCCCCACATGAAGGTGCTATAGGCTTTAGGGTTTAGGGCTTCGGGGGTTTTGGGGTTTGGGCATAGACGGTATAGAGACTTGGCTGGCTAGAATAGTTACTCAGAACACGGCTTCTTCTGAAAACAAAACACCCCAAATCCTAAAACCCTAAACCAAAAATCCTGAATCCTAAATCCTAAAATCCTAAACCCCTAGCCAAAACCCTCCTAAACTAAGCACAAAACCTGAAACCCAAGGGCTTGTAAGGACTTGGCGATCGGCAGAGCGCCTTCAATCAAGTTTTCGGTTGGATTTGTGGCGAGGTCCTTTCAGGTTTTGGGTTCAGGGCTTTAGGGTTTTAGGGTTTGGGGTTTAGGGTCTAGGGCTTTAGGGTTTTTAGGACTTAGGGTTTAGGTCTAGGGTTTTAGGGTTTAGGGCTTTAGGGTTTTCGGGTAGCTTCAGGGTTCTAGGCTGCGGGGTGTCCGGGTTTGGGTCTTTAGGGGTTCGCGAAACGAGAAGGCCGGGAGGGTGACATAAGAAGCGATACTTGGAGGGTCAGGGGACTGGTTATAAGTACCCTGATTGGGGTTATAAGTAATTATATCTATAGTTACCGTATTTATAACCCTAGTTACTAAGTCCCATGATCCTCCAAGTATACTACCCAGAACGACTGAAGGTCACAACCCTCAACTACACTACTTCGATTTAGGAGCCACAAATAAAAGACGTGAAGCCGTGGCCCACGAAACTGTGCAGCCCGAAGCTCTGAAGCTTCGACCATAAAGTCTAAAGCCTCAACCCTAAACCCCTTAAACCCTAAACCCCCACAACCCTAAACCCCTGAACCCCCAAACCCCTAAACCCCTAAACCGCCAAACCCCTAAACCCCTAAACCAGCGATCAACGAACCGACAAGCTTACTGCTGCTTTTCCCTTCTGATCTGGCTTTGATGCCACTCCGGCATTTAGGGCAATCTATGGGTTCAGTTAAGGGTTTAGGGTTTAGAGTTAGGTTAAGGGCTTAGGGTTTAGGGTTAAGTTAAGGGTTTAGGGTTAAGTGTCTCTCACGAGGGCTTAAAAGCTTCAACTTAGATTCTTGGCACCACCGGTTTTACCAAATCCGATCGCAGTCGCTCGCGCCTGCCGTGCGACGGGGTTGTTTAGTTATTTGGCTGCCGCCGGCAGCGCCCAAACATGCGGCAGCAAAAGCTCGCATGCTTGCTCCGATCTCTACTCAAACACATGTAAACTAGGGTACAAAAACCGGTCAAAGGCCAGCTGCAGGGTGGGGGGCGATATGCACATCCTAGTCCCCTTGTGCAAGACAGTCCACGTGTCCTGACCCAGTCTGCCGCATCGGCCGGTCAGCAGATGATGGATTCCGGATGAGCCCATCGCGATGCGACTCAAACCACGCACACCCGACGGTGAACTAACATCCCAATCAAACAATGCAGGAAGTCTAGTCGTTTGCCGCCAAGCATCCAAGCCGAATGCAACTCATAGCCTAAGCCCTCGAAGAAAAGAATGCCCACTAGGCACTGCAGTTTCTTATAAGAACAACCGTATCTTGAAACTGAAGGGTAAGCGGTGGTTTACTTCCCGTCGGATCTTACCTCGCTTGAAAGACCAGAACCTGCACACCAAAAGTAAAAGTAAAGCAGCCCTAAACCCTAAACTTTAAATTTTGAATATTAAAAAATTGAAGCAGATTCTAAATCCGGAGCCCTAAGTCCTACCTAGACATAAATAATTACAACCCCACACCCCACAAAGCAAGCGAGAATTCCCATAAGAAACAGAGAACTAAACGCAACCAACATACCACAATCAACATGAAACTACCGACAGAAGACCCACAAGAACACCACCACAAGCCCTAAAGCAGAAGACACAAGGCCTGCGCTGCTAGGAGCGCGATGGAGGTGCCCAGCCAGTTTCCTGGATGCAACCCTAAACCCTAAACCCTGAACAACTCCGGGCTCTAGGGCTCAAGAGTTTAGGGCTTCATGGTTTTGGACAGTGGGGCAATCCTGAACCTTGAGTTGCCTACCCTTTCAGGGCTCCCTACAATGAATTTTCCGTAAATAAGGCTTCATTAGGTCTTTTCAAGCTTCAGAGCTTTAAGGTTTTAGGGCTTGGAGCATTACGGCTTGGGCATTTCATCTAACCCTAAACCCTAAACCGTTCAAAGCTTAGCAGTGTATAGGGAGTTGTTTTTCAGGTTTCCTTTGGTTCTTTACACAGGCCGCAGCCGCTTCGTGGTTTCACGTAGGTGCTGCTTCGCATGGGGCTCATGTCACTGACCCGGCTGGGTCAGCAAGCTAAACCCAAAGCAGCTATCGGACCCGCCACCGCCGTCTGGCCGTGGGTGGCGCTTGGCCAGCGGCCCATCGGGAGCTTCTGTAGGGCATCGTTTTTGCTCGCTCTTCTCCTTCTTCTGTTTCTTCCTTGGCTCTCTGTGCCGCCGCCATCGCCGCAGCCAGCTCAGCTTGGTTGAGCGCCACACCCGGTGGATTCGACCACGGAGCTCTGCTCCTGCAGTTCGACTTCCTCACCAAGCACGCAGGGCAAATGTCGCACCTTGCCTATGTGGCCTGCTTTGCTCGTCCAGGTGTTCCGGGTACGCACTAGACCCTGTGGTAATCCTTGTCATCCTTATCAAATGAGAGAAAGATGTCTAGGAAATCAGGGTTCTACATCACTACTTGGAAACCAAGTTCTCCCGGCTCGGGTTCAGGGTCCACAGTATACTGATGTACAATGTACGGCGTTGAGACTTAGAATAATGTAGGGGCCTTCATAATTAGAATAGGGTTTTGGGGCATATTGTACTATAATTCGCCTCGGCCCCCGGCCGAAGCGGTCAGAGGTTCCTATTCGGACTTCCTCTAGACCCCACCTCTAATCCCCTCCCCAGTGATCCCCACCCTCCAAAATGACGACCCGAAAATGAGCCCCAGGGTCCTGCGGTGAAATCTCGCCTCCTCCAATGGATTTGGGCTCTCCGTAGGGAGTCTCGCCCCCGCGCCCCTGCCCTCTCCTCCCCCTTGCCCTCATCCGCTCCGCCAACGGCGCCTTCAGCACCAGCTGTTCGTTGGCCCTCTTTGTTTGCGGCCGGGCCGAGGCGGACGACGCGAAGCGTTTTAAATCAAAATAAGGAGACCCCCAAATAGTACAGATGATTATTACGGCCCCTATAGTAGGGTTTCAAGGGTCCTTGAGAGAGCTCTGCAAGGTTGTAATGTAGGAGTCTGCCTAATTACCTATAATTACTATTTTGGGGGCTCATTATTAGAGTTATACTATAAAGGAGCCCAGATTCTAATTATAAAGGCCCCTATATTAAAGGCTTCGTTTACAGGGGCTTCATGGGAGCTTTCGGAAGATGATAACAAATACTTACACTACGGTTGATGATATAAATCCTGCATTACCCATAATAAGGTCTATATACCATAACTCCCATAGGTTAGGGCGCTTAAGGTAATGCAGGATTTATATCCTGAACCCTAAACCCTGAGCCCCTAAACCCTAAACTCTGGTTCTTAATATCATTAACCGTAGGGACGACATGAGGGGCTTGGAGCAATGCTCGGAAACCTTCGGGAACAGTCCTTCGTCGGGCAGAACTGGCATGAGGCACGGCCTAACATGGGGCGCTGAATGATTAGCATAGGGTTTTGGGCTCCTTTAAAGTATACTTCTGATAAGGAGCCCCCCCAAAATAGTATAGGTAATTAATTATTCAGGCCCTTACATTAAAGCCTAACCCTAAAAGCCTAAACCGAAAACCCGTGGTGGCAAGATCGGATATCACATGTTACGTGGCCACAGGATCACCGGCTCTCTTGGGCTGAAGACGGCGAGGTGTGGTCTCATGACCCGCTGTCGGTTTAGACTTTGGGCTTTAGGGTTTAGGGTTTAGGGGTTCAGGGTTTCTAGAGGAAGCCTGAAAAGGAGCCCTTTTTAGAGGAACCCTTAAAGGAACCCTTAGGGGAACCACCCTTAAGGGAACCCTTCTTAGAGACCCTAAACCCTCAACACCTAGACCCCTAAACCCTAAACCCCGAATCACTTAAAACCTTAAGCCCTAAACCCCTGAACCCTAAACCCCACCTGCGGAGCCGCTGTGCGGGGTGGTCTGGAGCTTGCGATGAGGCTGAGCAGCCTTGCTCAGGAAATTGTGGACTTAGGGGTTTAAGGGATTCGGGATTTAGGGCTTGGGGTTTAAGGTTTGAAAGTTTAGGGTTTAGGTTAACGGTTTAGGGTTTAGGGGTTTAGGGGTTTAGGGTTTTAAGAGATTCGAGGTTTAGGGTTTAGGGGTTTAGGTGTTGAGGGTTTAGGGTCTAGGGGTTTAAGGGGCTTTAGGGGTTTCGGGTTTAGGGCATTGTCACAGAGTCTTCTTGTTTTTGTCCGCAGGGGTGCTTTGGAGGGGGTGGGCAAAAGGTCTTGTGATTGGGGTCCCGACAAACAAAATGCAAACTCTAAACCCGAAAGGGGTTCCGGCTTCTGTGAATGGGTGCCGTAAACCCTAAACCCTAAACTTCGGGTTCTGCAAAGGTTTCTAAAAGGGTCCCGCTGAATCCTAGGGCTCAGCGCTCTTTTACTGCTTTAGGGCTTAGGACTTTCTGGGCTTAGGGTCGATGGGCATATAGGGTTCTTACCTACCAAGCAATCAGGGCGGCTCTAGTAAGTAGGTCAAAGACTGAGTTGCAAGCGCCCACAGGGGCTAGCTTAATCTCGGCCGATCCTAAGACCTCCGAACCTTCTCTACGTAACCGTAAGTCCGCATGTCGGAAAACAGCCTGTCCACAAGCTCCGAAGGTTAAAGTCTCAACCTTAAACCCGAAAGCCCAAAAAAGGGAGCTCTGCAAACCCCACGTGCCGGAGATCTAGGCCGTGTTACAAAGCCTGTGAACGTCTATAAAATTTGTGCCTCTGTCAGAACCGATATGCTGCCTTGGCACGAAACTATCTTTTCCAGACGTGGCCTAGAAACCACTCAACCCGAATGAATGTCTAACCCAGGTTAGAGGTCATGGCCTGGCTCGGCGACCAGTGGCCAAGTGTGTGAAACGACGCAATCGGCGCAGGAAGCATACTTGCCAGAATTTCCAAGTGGTGGAGTGGCTGAGAATAACCTCTCGTAAGTTCCAGAGTCCTAACAGAACCAGCCATATCATTATGTGTTCAGCCGGCTTGTTCAAGCACCATGACATTTGCCAAAACGTCTCCATATCATGGTTTGGCTGCAATCAAGTCGCGGCGTGTTTGCATGCTTTTGCTTGAACCTTCGCGGGCTTATGGAAGTAAGGGCTCATTGGGTTTCGAGCTCACGGTGGGAGTACGAGCTTGGGCTTCTTCCGGCTTTAGTGTTGCAGGTGCTGGAATTGCCCCGCAGGGTGCTGTCTCTTATGCTCGAAACGTAAGCCCGAAGCCGAGCCTGCTATGAGTCTTGAGCCAAACAGCTTGCTCTGAACAGGGATAAACACACAAAGAGTCCTCGTTAGTACCGGTACTGGGGATACTTACGAAAACCAGAATGACACACAAGAGAAGCCCAATTCAGGCACTTCGAACCCCTGTTCAGCATGCCTTAGTTATGTTGCTAGTCTTCCGGTTCTTAAGTAAACTACGTCCATATAAAGCCCCCCTCTAAACCTCAGTAAACTATTCCCATATAAGCCCCCGTGAATCCCTTCCAACCCCTACACCCAAAACCTCTGAGAAGATCTCGGAAAATACCTGGCAATGAATCACAGAAGGCTCTAGGACTGAAGTTACTTTGAAAGGTAAAGCAGGCAACTTTTTGTCGTAATATTGGGGCCGTATTAAGACTAAATTTTAAGATTTCGGGTTTAGGGCCTGTTTGTAATATATTGGGGTGACTGGGGCCATCAGTCATCAGCAGGTGATGTGTCCGACAAAGCAGCTCTTCTCGCCGGCAAAGGCGGCTGGTCTGACCCTGTAGCTATCGTGGTCGCCGGGGTGCCAGGTGCCGATGCTGAATCTGATGCCGATGTTCGCCTGCGCTTGGCTGCTCGCCTGGCCGATCCTGCATCTGACCCCGCCCTCGGCTCAGAGTCGGCAGCCTCCACTGGAACTGGTTGTTTTCGCATGTGCCACACAGCATAGACGGCCAGCATATACTCCGCGCCTCTGTAAGCGGGATCTCATCTGGAAGTGGATGCATCCCTGGTTCTACCAGCTCAAATGCCGGTGCTGCTGCTACTGCTTCTCGTGCTTCTGGTGATGCTGCTGCTTCTTCCTGTGGTGCTTCTGGCGATTCTGCGGCTTCTGGTGCTGGTGGACCTGCTGCTTGGGATGCATCCTGAGGTGGGTCCGGACCTGCTGCTCGTGCTGCTTGTGGAGCTGGACCTACTGCAATATTGGCCCCTTTAGAGCTAGAATAGGTTTGAGTTTGGGGGTAATTATGTGCAACAACAAATATCTGGCGACTTTGGGGGATAGGAGTACAAGTTATTTTGACCCCTATGTTGCATCGCAGTGGCCACAAGCCATACTGCAAAAACGCACGAAACTGAAAAGCAAACCCTAAAACCTAGACCTGAAGTCCTAAGCCCCAAACAGTTACAAACAGAAAACAACAACAACAAAGGCCTGGCAGTTTGGGCGCCCCGAGAAAAAAGACAGGATACTGTTTAGTGTTTGGGCTTTCCGGTTTAGGGTTTGAGGGGAGGCGTAGGGTTCAGGGTTTCGGGTTTAGGGTTTAGGGTTTTAGGGTTTAGGGTTTAGGGCTTTAGGGTTTAGGGTTTAAGGGTTTTAGGGGTTAGGGTTTTAGGGTTTCGGACACAGGCCTAAGTAGCTAGAACAGGCTTCTTCGGGGATGCGATATACTACAACTGCTCAATCGATCGGGGAACGGGACATAAAGCATAAGTAGTGTAAACCTTGATTAACATAAGGGGGTCCGAATTTTCTGAGCCTCTTGATAATCTTCATTACCCATGAATCCTTGTTTTTGTAGTCCCCAAACCCGGCTAAACCCTCTGCTGAACTACACAGTGCTAGGGTATGTTTGGACCCAGACCCTCCCGCGTAAGCCCTTACTGCTGATGATATAAATCCTGCATTACTCTAGGGACCCTAAACTGTGGGAATTATGGTATATTCCTCATTATGGGGTAAGGCAGGACTTGTATCATCAAGCGTATGACGACTAACCCTCAAGGGAGGGTAGTAGGCATGTTGGGGGGAACCGTGGGGAAGCCCAAAGAGTACCGGGGAGATTTGGGGACGGCTAGTTCACATAATCTAGGAGGGGCCCTAATAATTAGAATAGGGTTTTAGGGGGGGTATATTCTGCCAGAATTATAGTCAGAACCCCCCCCCCCCCCAAAATAAGGTAATTAAGGCCCCTGTATTAAAGCCTAAAGCCTAAAGCCTCAACCCTGTATTACCCCCTTGAACCCCTGCCCTCAAGGATCCCATGCTTGAACCTCAGCTGTCCGAAGCCCTGGAGCTGTGAAGCCCCAAACCCTGAAACCTAAACCTTCAAGTCTGGTTTAGGCCAGTTTAGGGTTTAGGGCAGTTTAGGGTTTAGGGGTTTAGGGGTTTAGGGCTTTAGGGGTTTAGGGGTTTAGGGTTAAATACCAAATTTTTATTAAAACCCTTCCCCTCTTGAGCACCTGCTTGTTCACTCGAGATATGTCGAAACCGCCGCGGATGCACAAGTTCGTGGCTAACGACTGGAACATTTGCGAGGCCCAGCGCCGGAATTTCCAAACCCCGATAAAACCCTACGAGTTCAGACGAATTTTACGCTAAACGTCATGCACCCAAATCGTATATACCTTTCGCCCCGAAAGACCTAAACGGTCTGCATAAGGGGCTACCTTAAGGCCACATCATAAAAAAGGGACCTTAATAGTTAGGACAAGGTTTTGGGTACATTATACTAGAACTCTAATAAGGACCCCCCCCTCCCCCGCCCTCCCAAAAAACAAAGGTAAAGATTAAGGCCCCTACGTTGTACTACTTGGTTGCATGGACCCTCAGAGATGACAGGCAATGGTTGAGGAGTTTCAGTTTCAGGGTCACCTGCAGCTTAGGGTAAAGGGTTCAGGGTTTAGGGGTTTAGGCTTCAGGATTTTAGGGTTTCGGGGTGAAGGGTGTAGGGTTTAGGCTTTAGGGGTTTAGGGTTTAGGGGTTTAGGGTTTAAGGGTTTAGGGGTTTAGGGTTTAGGGATTTAGGGTTTAGGATTTAGGGCTTAGGGGTTTAGGGGTATAGGGTTTAGGGGTTTAGGGGTATAGGGTTTAGGGCTTAGTGAAACCCTACAGACGGTGAACCTTGTTGGTTTCTATAGCATAGGGTGAGGTGTAGGGTTGTATTGATGCCGAACTAAAACCCTTAACCCTATAAACTTTGGGCAGGTCAATCTCAAACCAGCAGGAAGTGGTCAGGTAATTCTTCAGGCCCCCACAATTAACCTTGTCTGGGATGATGGAAGTTCACGGCGCACTGGGCGTCTCGCCCGCCAGCCCGCTTGCGCTGTCAATCGTCAGCCTTACCCTCCTCCCAAGTTTAGAAACCCTAAACCCTAAACCCTAAACCCTAAACCCCTAACTTACCCTCCTCCCAAGTTTAGGGCCCCAGCCTCGGACATAACCTGATAGCCTTGATACTCTTTCGGGGGGTGCTTTCGGAGTAGACCCATAAAGCCCTAAAGCCTCGAGCCCTAAACCCTAAACCCTAAACCCTACACCCATAAAGCCCTAAAGCCTTGAGCCCTAAACCCTAAACCCTCGAACCCTAAAGCGTTTAGGGTTTAGGGTTTCGGAACCCTAAACCCTAAACACTAAAGGGTTTAGGGCGCTCGAACCCTGAAGCTCCACTTGAGACAATTATAGTTGTGGTCAGGGTGCGATGCCGGGCGGCGAGGTTTCGGCTTTAAGGCCGTCGAGTTTTGTATGGCTTGCGGCTTAAGGGGTTTTAGGGTTTAGTGATTAAGGGTTTAGGGTCTAGGGTTGCAGAGATGTGGGGTGCAAAGCTTTGGGCTTAAGGGCTTTTGCGGTTTAGGGTCTTAGAGTTTAAGGGTTTTACAGGTTAGGGCTTTTGGGTTTAGGGGCTTAGAGGAGCTTGTCGGATGTCGTTTGGTTTCGGACGCTTTGGAGCTCTTGGCTGACGAACACTACTGCGCCTTGCACGGTTGCTTGCGCTCACAAACATTTCAGTGGACGATGAACCCACAACTCTAAAACGCTAAAGCCCTGAAGCCCTAAACCCTAAACCCTCACCTCAACCTCTAAACCCTTAAACCCTAGGTTGAACCCTGAATCGGAAGGAGGCCGTGGGGGGTACTTGTTGAGTTAGAGTTTCGGGTACAGGTTTAGAGGCCCTGCCAAAAAGGGCAGGTTCTGGTACCTTAATCTAGCTAATGTAGGGGCCTTAATAGTTAGAATAGGGCTTGGGGATATATTATACTATAATCATAATCAGGAGCCCCCAAACCTCAACTCACTTCCTCAGTAAGCCCGGAAAATAAGAGGTTAAACTTTCAGATTACTACTAAACTCTGAGAGTCCAAAAAGTGTAAAGGCTGGGTATTGGAGAACTAGGTCATGCTAGCTACTTCAGAGATATGGGGGTTTACGAAAATAGGGGACCCTAATATGGGACCCTAAATAGTAGGATCCTTATTTATTATAAGGATCCCAAAATAAGTTACCCTGATTTGCGGAAACTACCATATACGAACTCAAGCTACCCTAAACCCTAAACCCTAAACCCTACACCCTAAACCCTAAACCCCTCCAGCTTCAGTGCTCAGCCTAAACCTCATTTTCGAACCGATCCTGGACCTCTCCACGTCGCCAGGCTTCTTTTCCTCTTAGGCCTTGTAAGGGCTAAGGCCTTAGGGTTTACCTTAACCCCAAATAGCCTACCTTGTTAAGGAACCCTAAACCCTAAACCCTAAAGCCTAAACCCTAACCCCAAATAGCCTACCTTGTTAAGGACTTATAATCCTAAGAAGGTAGGATCTTTAGGGTCCAGGTAGGGTTTAGGGTCTACCCTGCCCTGACACCCCGCGCGCCCCAATCAAATAGTGCCGAAACCCAAAGCCCCCAAACCTCAGACCCGAAACCCACAAGCCAGTCCTTTC
The DNA here is from genome assembly GCA_905221635.1 of Symbiodinium sp. CCMP2456. Classification (NCBI taxonomy): domain Eukaryota; class Dinophyceae; order Suessiales; family Symbiodiniaceae; genus Symbiodinium; species Symbiodinium sp. CCMP2456. The sequence goes on from CAJNDV010022157.1 coordinate 38,777, forward strand.
GGATACTTTGTTCGGGATCCTTGTATTCATATACATCCTGCTATTCTGGGATCTTCTTCCTAGGGTCCAAGGTTCTAGAGTATACGTTTAGGGTCGTTTTATTGATAAACATCCTGCTATTCTATGATCTTCTTCTTAGGGTTATAGGGTATTGGGTTTAGGGTCGTTTTCCGCGCGAGTATACCAAAGGGTCGCCAAAGTGTCCTCCAAGTACCTACTGATCAGGTACCTAGCTTCAGGACAGAACTAATTGTGTGCCAGTTTTTTCCTGCCCCAGACAAAACAGCATATAGCGGCTAACTTAACCTATTCTATAGCCCTCTACCGTGAAGGTTATCAGACATCGGGTGCTCAACGAGAGGCATTTAGCAAGAAGGTGTATCCGCAATACGGTTTGATATTAAACCCCAAACTTAATCTAGCATTTGCGGGGACCCTTAACAGCCTCTGTTCTTCTGATGACTTGTATCAGGGCATCAGGAGCGAACAAGGTATGTGAATTCCACCCCCAAAACCAAAACCCGGAACCCTCAAGCTTCATACGCCAAACACTATAAACTCTAAACACTAAGAGCCACAGTTTAGGGTTTAGGGCTTAGGGTTTAGGGGTTTAGGGTTTAGGGCCCAAAATCCTAGATCTAAGACCTGCTGTCTTCCGCCCTACAGCCAAAACCGAGTGGAAGGCCATGCGCCCGGTCACCTGGTAGCAGCTTCCTGAAGTCCGGCTGCTGGGCTCAGAGCTGGCGTTCTTCATGTAGGCTGCTTCGGGTTTAGGGTTTAGGGTTTAGGGTTTAGGGTTTAGGGTTTAGGGTTTAGAGTTAAGGTCTAAAGGTTTAGGGCAGGGTTCAGGGTTTAGTGCTTTGTGGAATAATTAGGGACCTTGACAAGAAAAAGAAAGCTTTGGGTATATTGTAGTAACGTAGCTATATAGGGGGTATTATTTTTTCATCTTTCCGACCCCTATATTAGGGCAGATTAGGCTGTTTGGTGTTTAGGGTTGTTGTGGGGCTTTAGTTGTCCATGGGTGTTTGGGGCTTCCTATGATGTAAGACATCCCTAAACCCCTAAACCCAAACCTCTTTGATTGAAGGCTAGTTGGCTTTCCGGTATTTTCTGAAAGGCAGGGTTGTCTGGGTGTTTTTTGGGTTTGGGCTTTCGACTTTACAGGGCTTAAGGGTTTAGGGGGTACTTAACCGATCAGGCGAGGTCGTGCTCCTGTCAGAAATCTGCGAACTTGCAGACTAGTTCTGAAATGCGCACCCATACCTTACTTCACCAATAAGCCAGGGAAATAAAAGGTTAAACTTTCAGATTACTACTAAGTTATCAGAGCCCCAAAAGTTAAAAGGTTGGGTATTGGGGAACTAAGTTACAAACCAACAAACACTAAACACAGTTACAAACATTTCAGTAAACTACGTGTAGGTCAGGGGATCTCCAGAGGAAGGATCTACATGGATCTACTATGTGGGGCAGTGCCTAGGGTCTGTGGTAATTTGGGTTCTTTATTCTCTGGTTCTGCAGTCAAACTCCCAAAGCTTAGCCGCAGATGCTTGCTATTTAGGGATTGGGTTGGAAATCTTTCTTCGAGGTTGATGACGCTATTAAAGTCCTGCACCTTCGCCCAAACATCCTAGAGGTCCTAGACCCTAAAATCGACCCTAAGCCCTAATCCGCTGACTACAACACAGCAGCCTATATAAACAAATCAAGCCCTAAACCCTAAACCCAGCTATACCCTAAATCCTAAACCCTAAACCCTAAATCACCCCCGCAAGTCTTGAAACCACAGCTCCTCATGCCTCTGAGCCGGAGCCGCCCAGACATCACACGAAACCTTGAACCCGAAGCCCTAAACCCGTTAATACAGCAGCCTCAATAAATAGAGTAGGGTTTTGGGGTATTCTATACGATGCTTATTATGTCATGGAGCCCTCTGACCCTAGGAACAGTATTGGAAATTTATGCACCTACAAGGCACCCTTAATTCTCAAGCCGGTAACCTCCTCCAGCAGTTTGGCTTCGTCTCAGGTTGCTGCAAAGAGCTCTTCCAGCTCCTTCGCCGTCGCAGCCTCAGGATTCTTAAGGGTTTGGGGCTTACAGGGCTTAGGGTTTAGGGGCTTACAGGGTTTTGAGGATATAGGCACATGCGGTTTAATGGTTTAAGCTTGTTACGTTGAATCTGACCCGCTTATCTTCTCTCCTGGCGCTGGCCGTTTGGCCCGCAACTGGTGATACTTTCCCGTAATGCCCATCACTTACATCAAAGCACGCACGGCAGAGCCCACTCCATCTTTGGATGATCGGTATTGTGACCCTGATTTGCAGCAGGAAGCATCGCTCCGCCATTGACAACAGCGTCCATCACAACCTCGCCAAACAGGCGTGTTGTCTCGGAAAAGCAATGTCCACTTGAGGAGGCCAGAGCTGTCGCCGCGTTGATCAAACCCTAAACCCTGGACTCTAAATCCTATAAGCTCCAAAACCCTTAACACCTAAACCCTCCTCACCCTAAACCCTGAACCCTATAAACTCCTAAACCCAAAACCCTATAAACTGCAAAACCCCTAAACCCTATAAACTCC
>CAJNDV010022168.1:11601-24334 GCA_905221635.1 Symbiodinium sp. CCMP2456
CGGTAATCCGAACCTTTGTCACCGCGCCTTTGCTTGCGGACAACGAGAGCCAGTTTTTACAGTAGGCGCGCACACATCCCTTACGCTCTCGGAAGCCGGTAATCCGAACCTTGGTCACCGCGCCTTTGCTTTACAGATTGTAGACCTCATAAGCGTATCCGCTGTTGGGGAATTACGGAACCCTCAACCCTCAACCCTAAAGCCTAAAACCTGAACCCTAAACCCCGAACCGTGAACCCTGAACCCTAAACCCTGAACCCCAGACCCTGAACCCTCAACCCTAAACCCTGAACCCTAAACCATGCCCCATAGGAAGCCTCTCTAGAGGCTTCGGAGGATGGGGCTCAGGGTCCAAATTTTACTGGGTTTGGCATTGCGGTTCCTTTAAGGGCTCAGGGTTTAGGGCTTTAGGTTCCGGGTCTGGGGTTTGGGGTTTTTGGGGTTTAAGGTTTTAGGGCGTAGGGTCTAGGGTTTAGGGGTTTAGATGGGTTCAGATGGACCCCTAAACCCTAAACCCTAAACCAGATTGTTGTTGAGGGCCTTTAGCCTGAATTCCTAACCCCTAAACCCCAGCCTTAAAGCCCCTAAACCCTAAACCCTAAACCCTAAACCCCTAAACCCTAAACGCTAAACCCTAAACCCTAAATCCACCAGGGTGTTGCCATCACAGTCTGCGCGCCAAGCAGCGGAGCAGGCCTGGCACAACACGGCATGTCAAGGAGCTTTCAACGGCTTAGGGCTTTTATGAGGGATTAGGATTTAGGGGTTTAAGAACTTGTTTGGGGTTTAGAGTTTAGGGGTTTAAGGACTTCCTTAAAGTTTAGGGTTTTGCTTGTGGGATGGGGGGGAAGAGCGAGGGGCATCAAGGTCCAAGTCTGCAGCCGTTCTAAATAGGGCTCCACTGCTTTACGAGGTCTTTGACCTCAAGGGTCATGGGACTGAGCAACGGTAACTATAATTATATCATTGCAGCGGCCAGGCGGTTATTAACTACTCACAATCCCAATGTAACGTACTTATAAACCCTAAAGCCTAAACCCTAAACCCCTAAACCCCTAAACCCTAAACCCTAAACCCTAAACCCTAAACCCTAAACCCTAAACCCTGAACCCTGAACTCCCTAAACCCTTGCTTGCTGAGTCCCATGATCTTCCCAGGAGGGTTTGGAGCTTCTGTTTATAACGATCTAGAGTGCAATCAAGACTCACTCTGAATTTCAAAACCCTAAACCCTAAACCCTAAACCCTAAACCCTAAACCCTAAACCCTAAACCCCCAGGGCTTATGTCCAGGGCTTGGGGTTTAGAACTCTGAGCCTGGCTGAAACCCTGCATGGAATCGTGTATCCAAACCCAGACCCATCAAGCCTAAACCCCAAACCCTGAATCCTAAACCCTAAACCCTAAACCCTAAACCCTAAACCCTAAACCCCAAACCCCTAAGCCCTAAGCCTTAAACACTGCCCGACAGCCTTGGAAAAGCAAAGGCTACAGACCCTGTCGCAGGGCTTTTAAGTTGCTGCCTTGAAGTATAGCAGGACTTGTGAAAGGCTGGTTTGTCAGGGGATGATATAAGGACCTGTCTAATTGCAAAATAATAAGATATCGGTGTATATTCTAGCGTAACAAATTTAACACGACACGCTGAGAAATTGAATTAACAATGATTCTTTGTGGTATATTTTTATACAAATACTAGTACGGTGGTTGTCATCCTCAGCTGGCGTCACAGACCAGAGGCTGATTATTCACAGGCTGCATTTGCGAACGTTCCCAAACGGAGTACGTTTGACTAATGTAAGAACCTGATTCAGAAACCCTCGCCCTACAACCCCGATACATTAGCGTTCACCCTAAACCCTAAACCGTAAACCCCAAACCCTAAACCCTAAACCCTAAACCTAAACCCTAACCCTAAACCCTAAACCCTAAACCCTCAACCCTGAACCCTAACCTTAAACCCTAAACCCTAAACCCCTAATAAAGGCCCAGGGTTTTTCTTACTCTGGATTCTGCATTAGGATGTGCCTCCGTCAGAACTCCTCAAGTCATGTGTTGGACCTTGTTAGGGTTTAGGGTTTAGGGTTTAGGGTTTAGGGTTTAGGGTTTAGGGTTTAGGGTTTAGGGTTTAGGGTTTAGAATAGGGTTTGGGCTTCTTCCAAGGGCCTGAATAGTTAGAAAAAGCTTTGGGGATATCATACGATAGCTGCATCAAGGGCTAAGCGGGGATACTATAAACATTTATTCCGCACCCTTATAAAAAGGAACCCAAAAAAGGGACCCTAATTTAGAGAACCACCCATTTGGGCTCTTCTCTTCTACTCTCGGAAGACCCGAGGGAGTCAGGTCTCTTGAGACGCCCTGCAAGCAACAATTGCATTTTTCGAAGGGTTCTGGGTTTAGGCTTTGGGGCCCTGAAAATTATTTATGAATAAATACTTTTGGCGGAATTTTGAAGTTTCCCGAAATGCCACCTAGAGTTTGGGGTTTAGGCTTTGGGGCAACTTCCAGGCTGCCGCACCGTCATCCACTGCGTTCCGATGCGGATCATGCTCGTGTGGAGGTTGTCGCTGTCCTGCGAGTCTCAAGCAAACCCTAAAGCCCAAACTCTATAACCCTTTACACCTCACGGTTTAGGGTTTAGGGTTTAGGGTTTAGGGTTTAGGGTTTAGGGCCCTGAACCTTATCTCTTGCACCCTATAACCCAAAACCCCTCAACCGTATAACCCCACCTGCCGACATCCCAACGCCGGGTTCCAAAGCGCATTCGAGGCTCCGAATCTACCCTACCTGTGGCTCCAACAGCCTACCATTGGCTAAACTGCAGGACCTTCCGGTGAAGTTAGCGACACAAACGCTGTGCATGTATGTGTGTGTGTGTAGATATCTACATACATAAACATCAAACAAATCCTTCATGTAATCTAGAACGCTTATAACTAGAACAGGGTTTGGTGGTATCCTAGGCTATAAGACTATGAGTACAGTATAAGTATAATATACTCCCAGTTGTTCCAGCCCCAAAAGTAGAATATAAGTATAATATAAGCACATTGAAACAGCCCTTGTAAGCCTTCAACTCAACACGCTGCTCCCCAAACCCAAAAAAGCCCTGTAGCTAAAACGCCTGACATTCCAAAACTCAATCAACAAAAATCAAACCCCATAAGAAGGCCCTAAAGCTCTAAACCCTGGACCCTAAGCTTTAAGGTGCGAAAGAACCTTGAAACCCAACCCTTCGCCCTACACGCCCTAAGCCCTTAGCTCCTAAATCCTGCACCCGGGATCCCCACTATCTTTTTCCTGACAACCCCGCTGCAAATCTAAGTTACCCCTAAACCTTAAAACCTTCAAGCTCTAAAGCCCTAAACCGTTAAACCCTAAACCCTAAACCCAGATGGGATCATGTCGAATTCGGCTCCCGCCGTTTGGGTACATGAGTCCCAATGTTGTCGCTTATCTCTCCGGAGGCAATCGCTTTCAGCACAGATCACGACATTTCGACACATTTTTCGAGCTCTTTTACGGCGGTTGGGTGATCCTGTTCAAGCGTCTTTGGGCCCTTTCTGGTGTCCTTGGGTGTTCGCAACGTCCTTCCTGGATTGTTGGTTCGACCTCGTAGTTCTCTGAATGGGAAGGCCTTAGAGAAGATCCGTCTTATGATAGCTTCTAACTCTTTTGCGGGCATTATGAGAACACAGTTCTCGGCGAATGTCAATCCTGTAGTCTCCGATGTGCGATTATTTCATCCAGGGTCAGCGTGGTCGGCGTCCAGGCGAGCTCACCGGCAAGCTCAACAGGGCTGACTTAATTCGTAAGTTTTATTCGTAGTGGACCCACAAGTCATGGTTCTTCTGGCTCGTCCGAGTGGCATCTTGCATGAACCCTAAACCCTAAACCTTAAAACCCTAAACCCTAGACCCTTGTGTTAGACACCTTGTTAACCAACCCAAGGCCGGTCCTTACTCTTCTTGTTGAGACCCCCCCGTTGTAGTATAAGTCCTACTGTAAGGAACACAAAATTTCAAAAGGAGTCCCTAAACCCCAAACCCTAAAAATCCTAAACCCCAAACGTACTCAACCCTAAAAACCCTAAACCCTAAACCCTAACAGCCCTACACCCCCAAACCTAAACACCGCTAAACCCTAAAACCTAAACACCTTAAACCCTAAACCCTAAAGCCTGAAATCTAAACCCTAAATCCTGAACACCTAGACATGCGAAACCCGAAGCCCTGAACCCCAAACCCGTGTTTGGTTCAGGATTTGGGGCTGCAGGGTTTAGAGTTAGGGTTTAGGGTTTAGGGTTTAGGGTGTAGGGTTGAGGGTGCAGGGTTGTTAGGGTTTGGGTTGAGGGTAAAAGACTAACACCTCAGACCCGTAACCTGCAAGCCTTAAACAAACCTGAAGGCCCTCCTTGATTGCAGACATCGCCGCCATGGCGGCCACCACGAAGTTCAGAAAAGTTTTCTGGAAGAGGTCGAGGAGGATCACCATCTGACAAGCTGCTCTTAAGTGCGTCTAGGGTTTAGGGTTCAGGGTTCTGTCAATTGGGGTTTATTGTTAGTTCGGCTTAAGGCTTAGGGCTCCCCAAACCCTAAACCCTAAAGCATAAACCCATTGGTTAGGGCTTCTCTTTAAGGGCCCAATGGACTCTGCGATGGTTCCTTGGAAAGAGTGAGTGCCATCTTGGAAGCTGCTACCGTTGTGGCAAGCTTGGGGTCCAGGGTCTGGTGACCCTGGTGGTGGTTTAGGGTTTAGGGTTTAGGGTTCAGGGTTTAGGGTTTTCGGGTGTGAGGGTTTCGGGCGTGGAGCTTTGCTTGAACAGTCATGGGAAGCCCCGTGGGAACTTCTCCTCCCTGCCACTCCATGCAGTCCGACTCCAGACAGCGATGAATAGCCTCGAGCGTTTCCAAGCGACAGCACCTGAAATGTGTCACCGCAATTATGCCACAGAACGTCTCCAAGCACAGCCGAGGCGCCAAAACAGCGGCGGGACGAAGTCCCCAGCGGTTCCTCCAGGAGTTTACGACTTCCCCTCCGCCCAAAACAGCGTCGGATTGAGCGGGTGTCAAGCCAATGAAGACTCGCACTTCCGCGATGGCAGGAATGGCCATGGCTCTGCAGAGCTTCCGGCGGGCGTTGCTTGTGGGGAGGACAATCCCATCCCAGGCATCTAGGGTCGCTTCTGAGGTACTTACTAAACCCGAAACCCTAAACCCTAAACTCTAAACCCTAAACCCTAAACCCTTATAACCCCTAAATCCTGAAGCCTTCCCAAACCCAAACGACCCCCGGCCACCATTTCAGTCTTCGCACTTTTTGTCTCTGCTCCAGTTTCCGGCTCCCTCACAATGGTTTAGGATTTAGCGGTTTAGCACTTAGGGGCTAGGTTTAGGGGTTTGGGGTTTCGGGTTTAGGGTTTAGGGTTTAGGGGCTAGGGCTTAGGGTTTACGGCCAGAGACATGCTGTTGTTGCAGGCAGCAGCAGCAGCAGCAGCAGCAGCAGCAGCAGCAGCAGCAGCAGCAGCAGCAGCAGCAGCAGCAGCAGTCGAGACAGGCAGCACCACTCCAGCATCATACGATACTCAAACTCAAACATTCCAGGAACATGAAGTCTCAAAACAAAAACCGAGTTCACCTAAATGCCTGCGCCCGAAACCCCAAAACCCGTGAACCCTCATCCCTTCCACGACAAAGTTACGCAACCCAGACGAAACCCGAATTGAACCTTGAAGCTGTGGACCCTAACCTAAGCTCTGCAACCGCACCCCCTAAACTCCAAAACCCTAAACTCAGCATTAAAACCCAGCAAGAATCAGAGGCCTCGTGACAAGCGTAACAAGATGAATCGTATTCCAATTAACTAACTTTGACAGCTGGCATAATCGTGATGATAGCGATATCAACTGTAGTACTAGCAATACTTTACATACATAGCAGCACGAATTCTTGCTTCCCCACTAAGCCAGGGAAATAAAAAAAAGATAAACTTTCAGGCTAATGCTAAAACAGCCTCCAAACCCTAGAAAGCGCCATAGCCAAGGATGCGGCTCCCACCCAGACGGATGGGTTATCCGGGCAAGTGCGGCAGTAGTTAGGATACCTTGGGCTTTCGGGTTTAGGGTTTAGAGTATTTAGGATACCTTGGGCTTTCGCAGGAAACCAATGCCGATGTCAATAAGAGGTTCCTCAAGGGTTTAAGGCATTAGGGATTCTGATGCATGCTTGCTCTTTGAGGCGGCGTTGACGCGCCTTGCGACTGCTAGTTTGGGGTTTTGGGATTCGGGTTCAGGGCTAAGCTTCGCTTTTGTTGGTTTGTATCGTCAGGGCTTCGCGGTTCGGATTTAAGCGTCAGGGCAAGATTTGGGGTGCAGGGGGTTGGGGTTTGCTGGTTGGGGCCAAAATACATCCTATGAGTCCTTCTAGTTCCCCTTATGGAACCCTTTGTTGAACCCTTCTAGACCCCTCTATTATCTATGGAACCCTTCTATTAACCCTAAGCCCTAAACCTTGCCACTGCTATTAACACCAATACGAACACCAAGCACTACTCCCCGGACTTTGCCGGATCCCCGCCCCTGGGCGCAACTTCTTCAGCCACCTGTTGGGAGGGGTGGGCACACTAATGTAGGAGCCTTAACAACTAGGGTAGGGTTTTGGGATCGTTTAAAATAGTTTTTATTAAGGAAACCGGACCTAACCATAATGTTGGGGAGTATTGAGGCTTCTAATTAATCAGACCCCGACAATACCTGCTTCAAACCAGAAAAAGCGGATCCACATGCTCGCTCTGCTATGGACCTTGTGCATAGCCTTTGAACACCCTATCTCCTGGTAAACCTCCAAGGGTTTCGGGTTTCGGGTTTCGGGTTTCGGGTTTAGGGTTTAGGGTTTGGGGTGTAGGGTTGTCCTAAACTGAAGCCTTCAAACCCTTAACGCAACTGCTGATCAGCGGCTGATCCCGAGCGTAGCCATGCGGGCATTCCCCGCAGAGAAGACCGGTAGAGCCTCGACGGCTCTAGGATTCCCCGCCCACTTGGAGGGTCGGGGGACTTAGTAAGTAGATACTACGTAGAGTTATAAGTACCCTAAAAGGGATCCTTAGTGGGGTTATGGTACTTATCAGTCTATAACATAACTAGTTACTAAGTCCCCCGACCCTCCAAGCAAGCCCGCTTATATGAAGAGTATTCTGGGGGCTCCTCAAAAATAAGGAAGGTTACAGGGGCTTGAAGTTTTAGGTATTGGGGCTTAGGGTTTAAGGCTTATAGGATAGTTTGGATTAGAGGATTGATTTTCTGTCACTTCATCATGCAAGCCAGGGCTACGCGGGAAACCAGCCCCCTTCTGACGGTCATCCGGTTCGAGGTACTTGCTGCAATGCAACTCCCAACCTAATTTAGGGTTTAGGGTTTAGGTACAATTACAATCTCAACTCCCAACCTGAATCCTAAACCCCAAACCCGAAACGCCTAAATCCTTGGCCGGACGCCCTAAACCGAAGCGCTGAATCCACGGCCCTCCACCCTACGCCCAAACATTTGAAGCTTCACGCGCTCTGCTGTTCCGACTCGGATAGGATCCTTTCCACAGTCGTGCCATTGCCGGACCAGCTGAACTTCATTCATGCCCCAAACCCTAAACCCGAAACTCTAAACCCTCGACGGTGCAACTTCCAAAACAGCTCACACATGAGCTTCTCAAGAGCTGGTTGCTTACAGCTCTCGCAAAGATCATTCAGGTGCCAACACATAAAATGGGTTTAGGGCTTAGTAGGCTTTGGGGTTTAGGGTATATTGAGTTAAGCGTGCTTCGCCTCACTTGCTGGTTGCAATGTCGGCAAGATGCTGGAACGACCGACTGACATCCAAAATAAGGGGCCTAAGCAGCAAGATCCCCTGAACCCTGAATCCTAAAGCCTAAACCTGAACCCTAAACCCGACAGCCTAAGCCCGAAACCCTGAACCCGAAAGCCTAAAGCCTTCAACCCTAAACCCCTAGACCCGAAGTCCTGACGAAGGGATTGCAAAGGCCCCCCACCTTGCGCGCAGATGTTTCCTGCTGCCGTCTCAGGATTCGTTGGCTTAGGGTAATCAGAGGGGTCTATAATAATTCTGTCGGGATTTAGGGTGTAGGGTTGAGTAGGGTACTTGAAGGGTTCTGTAATTCTAAAGGGATTTCGGGTTTAGGGTTGAGTAGGGTACTTAAAGGGTTCGAGGGTTTAGGGTGTACTGTAACCCCAAATAACTCAGCTTTTCAAGGGCTCGATCAGGGAATCAAAATAAGGACCCCGAAAAAGGTAGGTTTAATCGGGTGCTTACTGGGTTGAGGCCTGGATGACGGGTTTAGGGCTTTGCATTAGGAACCTTAAACCCCAACCCTAAACTCTAAACCCTAAACCCTCAACCCTAAACCCTCAACCCTAAACCCTAAACTCTAAACCCTAAACCCTAAACCCAAACCCCTAGCGCCTAAACCCTAAACCCTAAACCCTAAACCCTAAACCCGAACCCCTAAACCCTGAATCGGAGAGCTTGTTGGGGCCGCAGGGAAGGCGATCAATAAACAAGGCGACCGCAAAGAGTTGCGCTGAGTTGTGTTACGCTACGGTTCCAGACAAGCAAAAACCCTAAACCCTCGACCCTAAACTGATCCCTAGACCCTAAACCCTAAACCCCAAGCATAAGCTCCGAAAGGGTAGGGCCCGCTTTCCTTGCATGATCGAAGACCCTACCCTCGCCGCATCCGATTTTTCCGGCTGTCGGATTTGTTGTGGAGTCCGGCTTCGAAGAGGTTGCTGACCCAGTGGAACAGCTTGGCACCGTTGTTGTAGCGGCACTGCCGAACGCCATCACTCTTGAAGTACTGATGGCTCAAGTATTCCACCGGATTCCCCTCCGGAAACGCCTGCGAGCTCGTCTCCTGCTTCAGGATGGTCCCTACTTAAAGGATCACGGGACTTAGTAAGTAGGGTTATAATTAAGGTAACTGTACTTATCTTTACTTATAACCCCAATTAAGGGACTTATAACCTTACTTACCAAGTCCCATGATCCTCCAAGCAGGCTGGCAATGTTTAGGATTGCCTTGAGCCTGGTTGGCCTGGCTCGCACCCATGGAAGCACTGGGTGCTGGAAAGCAGCACTGGGTGCTGGATGAAACAAAGCCTGGGAGCATGGCCTTCTGGTGCCTCTAGAACTGCTCTGGTGCTCTGGCGATTAGGGTGTCGGGTTTTGGTTTAGGGTGTAGGGTGGCCGCCGTCGACAGGGCGAGAGTAAAGGCAGTCGTCGACTTTGCGAAGTGGGGAAGAGTGTCGGCCCGGTGTTCAATCTGGGCGTAAGACGCCTCCTCAATCACGGCTAGCCCTCCCAAAACCCTAAACCCTAAACCCTAAACCCTAAACCGTCGACCTAGTTGCAAACTTGACCGAAACCGTTGCAGGTGCTCCTCTCCTAAGAAGTCATGGCGCTTGTGCTACCCTCCCCGTTTAGGGTTTAGGGTTTAGGGTTTCGGGTTTAGGGTTTAGGGTTTAGCTTCTTTCTCTCTGGTGCTTATATCTATATCTATACATCTACATCTATCACTATACCTATGTCTGACTATCAGATCATATCAGACCAGATCATATCATATCATGCCATATCATATCATATCATACCAGATCAGATCAGATCAGATCAGATCAGATCAGATCAGATCAGATCAGATCAGATCATATCATATCATATCATATCATATCATATCATATCATATCATATCATATCATATCATATCATATCATATCATATCATAACATATATATATATATATACATACACCCTCAACCCTAAATACTAGACCCCAAATACACTCCAAACCATATATATATATATATAGATAGATAGATAGATATGCATATATGTAGAGGGGCACAGCGAGGTCCTATCAGGGAGGCAGAGGGCTTGATAGCTTACACCCCACGTATTTTGAACATTGGGCGTTGAGGGTTTAGAGGTCTCGGGGGTCTTGGGTTTAGGGGAACAAACCTCCTCTGTGGATCTGAAGGTTCCATGACGGCAGTCTTCGCACTAAATGTGCCTTTGAGGCATGCATCAAGCAAGCGGGAAGGGTCCAACACGGCCCAAACCCCAGACATGTCATCTCAACCATAAACTTACTTCCCCAACAGGAAATAGAAGGTTCAACTTTCAGATTGGTACTAAATTATAAGAGCCCAAACAGTTTACAGGGTGGCTATTGGAGAACTAAGTAAATACCCAAAGCACGAAAACCGAGACATCGATGACGCCAAATGTCAAGCAAACCTATGGAACTAATGTCGGGGCCTTACACAATTCTAAACCGGCTTAGGGGCGGTTTCGGGATAACTATAATTACTCAAATTATAAACTCTACTGAGTGCTGCCAACTTTTCAAACCCCACACACACACACAAACACTTAAACCCGAAGCACTGAACCCCTAAACCCCTAAACCCCCAAACCCTAAAGCAGCTTTAAACTCGCAAGCATCCGTAATGGACCCTACGGATTGTCCTTAAGTCCAGTATACGTCGCAAAGCTTGAACCGAGTAGTTTCGGCTTCGGCGAGAGCCCTGAACCCTAAATCTTTAAACTCCTAAACTTTAGGGTTTAGGGTCTAGGGTTCAGGGCTTAGGGTTTAGGGTTTAGGGCCCCAAACCTGGAACCCCCAAACCCTAAGCCTTAAACCGTTGAGGCTTTGTGGGTTCCCCAGGCCGTTCGCCTCCTCTGCACGCCGACAAGCCATCCGCCTGCCCCACGATCGTGGGAATTACGTGGTAACTTAAAGGGTTCCTTCAGGGGCTCCGTCTAGGGTTTAGGGCTCAGGGTTTAGGGATTAGGGTCTAGGTTTTAGGGTTTAGGGTTTAGGGCTTAGTGAACATACATATAACCTGACCTACTAAGTCCCGTGATCCTCCAATTGGAGGATCATTGGGCTAAGTAAGCCAGGTTATAACTAGCTGAATTAGGGTTAGAGTTTTCAGTGATCAGAGGTATAACTAGCTGCCATAGTAATAGCCCTATTTACTAACATGATCCCTGAAGTAAGCCAGCTTGGGCAGGTCTGGCATCTCCTACACCCTAAACCCTAAAAGCCCTAAACCCTAAACGCCCTAAGCCCCAAATAGTTTAGGGTTTAGGGTTTAGGTACTAAAAAGCCTAAACCCTAAACCCCAAAAACAGAACCCGTGCAGCTCTGTGCAGTGTCAGAAAACCTGGCTGTCAGTGTCCCAGCAGCATTCGGACCCTTCGCCTAGGGTTTAGGGTTTAGGGTGCAAGCCTTAGGGTTGAGGATCAACGCTCGAACTATGGTGTGATATGGTGTTGAAAGCCGCCGGTCGAGGGACACAGGTCCGGATTTTAAGCTTAGGGTTGGCTGGGCTTGATGGGTTTAGGGTTTAGGGTTTAGGGTCTTCCGACGGGCTCAGGGTATCGGGTTCCGGGTTTACGGAGGAGCGGCAGAACTATGTCGATCTCTCTCTCTCACACTCCTCTCTTTCTGAACTCTCCCCTCTGTCTCTCTCTCTCTCTCTCTCTCTCTCTCTCTCTCTCTGGCTTCTTTCCAGCACGTGTATAGCACCAGAACGAGAACCAACTTTGTACAGCAAGAAACGACTTTGCACAACGCCACACATAGATACACGAAAGCATGTACGCCAGTGCACAGACACATGCACGTATGCATATGTTCGGACGCAGGAAGATGTGAACGAGTAGGCATAAGACTAATCGAAAAACGATGCCCTTAACTCAAAACCCTACCTTAAAAACCTGCGGAGCGTTCAACCACCTTTGTTCCCTTCCATCTGTTCTCGAAATAGATGGTCTGCCAAACCTGGTCCTGGTGGGTTGGGGCGCCCGAAACAGTAAACTGGGCTTTGAAGTAACCAGGGAGAAAAAAGTATAGGTTCTTATTTCATAATGGTTCCTTTAAAGAACAGGTCCCCAAAAAAAGTATTAAAGAATGGTACTCCACAGCCCAGTAAACCCTAAACCCAAAAACCATTGAAGCCCCAGAAGACTTCAATTCGACAAAGAAGAAAAACACTGTGCTGAGCTGTTTGCACCCAACAAAACAAACCTCCGAACACCCTAACCCTGAACCCGAAACCCTAAACCCAAAACTAGAGCTCAGGGTAGACGCTGAACGCTCCAAGCGCCCATAAATCCTGACCCCGTAAATCCTAAAACCGTAAATCCTAAAACCCTAAACCCTGAATCCCAGAACGCCTATAAACCGTGAACACGACAGCCCCTGCCATGTTCACATCGCACGCCACCGCGACGACGTTCCCAGTTTGGTAGTAACCGGGCCTTCAAAGGTTGAACCCATGGGCCCCTAACAAGGGCCCTTAGGAGATTCCAGGGTCCCTTAAGGGTATATATAGGGTATATAGTAGGTATATTAGGGTCCCAGGGTCAAGGGCCCATACTAGGAGCCCATGGGTTCTACCTTAGAGGGCCTGGTTTGCCCAAGCACTCGGCTAGGGGCTGTCGGGTTCTGGGTAACCCTAAACCCTAAAACCTAAACCCTAAAACCTAAACCCTAAACCCTAAACCCTAAAACCTAAACCCTAGACCCTAAACCCTAGACCCGTTTGGGGTCTAGCGGTCCTTTCGAGGGTCCCTTGTGATTTCGGTCCTGCCCTAAGAATCAAAATAGCCCAAAAGCCTTATATAGTATGGTCTTTGGGCCCAAATGCCTTAATATA
>CAJNDV010022168.1:40901-53408 GCA_905221635.1 Symbiodinium sp. CCMP2456
CCCCTAAACTCTAAACCCTAACTCTAGAGAACCCAAAACTTAAAACCCCAAAACTACATCAACCCAAAACCTTCAAATTCCGAACCCACAAACCCCAAATTCCCTGCAGCCAGCATACCCCGACACTCCTTAACTTTAGACCCGAAGCAGCCTTCAATTTTCGAGGCTTAGGGTTTAGGGTTTTNNTTTTTTTTTAACGTGTATTGGCAACTTCACAGAAGCCCCAGTCCGAGAGGACCTACACAGGTGAAACAAGAAGATGACGAAGTGAATCACGTAGTCCATCTCGTAGAGAACAAAGGCCAAGTTCACACACACCGTCCACTACACACCAAGGTCACCGTCAAGGCCATCAAGTGATCCGCCACCATCCGCACCCATGTCACCCCGATTCGTTGGCAGGCTCACTGGTCATACAAAGGTCACCTTCTGGTACAGCTTGATCCAAAGACAGAGCCATACTTTCATCACCTTGAGGATGCAGAAGGTGACCAGTAGCTTGTGGTTGTACAGGATGAGGTTCAGGAGAGCCACTCACAACATCATGATCAAGAGATTCATCTCGTCCCGAATCATGTACTTGGGCAGGCGCATCACGGTCAACTCGTCCCGAATCATGTACCGGAGCAGATTCATCACGGTCATCTCGTCCCGAAGTAGGCACAGAAGAAACACCTTGTCCCGAAACATGTACAGGAGCAAGTGCTTCACCTTCATCTCGTCCCGAAAAAGGCGTAGGCGTATGTTGCGCACCACCCGAATCATGTAGAAGAGGGACATGAGGGTCATCTCGTCCCAAACTAGGCAAAGGGACATGTAGTGCACCACCCGCACCATGTACAAGAGGGGCAACAGGTAGAACACCTCGCACAGGGGCATCTTGATCTTCTCCATCATCTCGAGCACGAGCAGGATGTAGAGGGCGAGCTGGATGTTGACCTGGCGGCGTTATTGGACCATGTGGATGCAGAGGTGCGGGAGCTTCCTGGCCATGACCATCTTGTACAGGAGCAACTGGTGGGAGTAGCGGAGCATCAGCAGGTTGGTGCGGAGGAGGAGGTCGAGCAGAAGGTCGAGCCATATGTCGTAGATAAGGTGCACTGGTGGGCCTGGCACGTCCACCCCTTTCCGGCCCGGTGTCAGAAGTTCCTCCATGTCCTCCCATCATAGCGGACCTTGGCCAGGTAGGAGCAACAGAGGGCAAATGTCCACTGGGCAAGTCGCCCCCACGATTGACAGAGTCGATGAGTGAGGCCTCCAACTCCCGAAGTTCACGTTCACGACGCTGGAGTCTAGCCATGACCACTTGCCGAAGTTGTTGCACCATTTGGTCACTGGCTTCCAGTCCTACAATACGTCTCCAGATGCCTTCATCCGCTCGCCTGGCTTCATCCCATTGTATCGCCCCATCTCCATGGGGACAGCTGCGCAGGGCTTGCTGTAGAGCACGTTGAAGCCAAAACTGTACTTGTGCAATAACGTCTGCCCTGGCCAGGATACGCCTGACGACTTCACGCGCTGTCCCTGCCTCGAGCGTATGCATCGCCCCCCTGACTGCATGTTCCACCTGGAAAGCACGGTCTCCAAATGCCTGCTCTTCGTGGACGAGGTCCTCCATCCTTTGAGCACTGGTGTTTAAAGCCTCCAGGGTCCCAGGAGACCAGGCAACCCCCCAGTGCTTGTAGACGGTCCAGCAGCATGGTCACCAGAATCCAAGTGCATCTCCCCATCCACAGCAGCCGTAGTGTCCATAGCCATCTCGCCCTCCGATAGCACGGTGTCCACATCCTGCTCATCATGAACTTCCTCCTCTGCATCATCCTCCTCCAGGACAAAGATCCGACTGGTGTCCATAAGGCTCGTCACGTCATCCTCCAATTTCGCCCCCAATTGACGACGAGGGCTACGCGACCTTTCCACACCACGTCTCCCCGAAGAAGAGGACGGCTCTGACATGGGTTCAACAACAGGTGTGGCGGTCAGGTCGACGCCAGGGTGCGCAGAAAGCGCAGCCTGCCTGTAGATGTCCGCCATGGCGTGCGTGATCTCATCAGTCCACCCAAGCAACTCATCCCGCAGCCTTGGGTCCACGGGCTCTCTCCTTAACGGGTAATGACAAGGCGTTTGAGCGCGAGCACGAATAGGGCCTTCAGCATCGTCCTGTACCTCTGCACCCGCCTGGGACACCAACAGCCAACGGCCTAAGGCCCACCGGGCCTCAGGGCCCCGCTCCATACTCACAAAATACTCATATCTGCGCATGATTCTCTCGAACCGACGGATGAGCTCTTCCGGAATACGACGCGCAGCGAGGTCAGTGAGCTCTCCCCCTGACAACCCCGGCCTCTCCATCAACGACATCACCTCCTCATCTTGTACTTCAGTTTCCACAGCAACACGACCCAAAGCTCCAGGAGCACGACGACCGCCTCGTAAGATCACCCCACCTTGTGCCAGGTTCACGTCCTCCACGTCCATGTCATCCCCCTGGTCAGCAGGCGGCGGAGGGGGTGAAGGATGAGCTGGGCCAGGAACCTGTGTGCTGGGATCTTCTTCCCCTTGCTGCCGACGAGCATCACGTTCAACTTTGTATTGTCGAAGCCACGCCGGGACCCACTCACCCCGTGTCCATGCTTGCACCCGCGCCGCCCTCTTGTCCTGTCTGGTTTTGCCCTGTCCCCCAGCCATCCATTTTGCTTCTGCTTCAGTACGAGGACGTGCATGCCAGACACCGTGACGGTAGAACCCACTTTCTTCAGCCGACGTCGACGAAGTTGCATGGATCGTCGACGATTGAGCACCAGGTGGTACGGGTACGTTGCTTCTCTTGGTCCCATCTGGATGATGCCAACGTTTGCCTTGGGTTGCCGAGGAGTCGTAGTCCTGCGTCTCCGTTGTGCCAGGGTCTCGTTGTACCGCACTCAGAAGTGCTCGTTGTTCTCCATGTACACGTCGGAACTCCGCCGCGGCATTCTGGATGAGGTCGTGGATAGACAGCCAGGGCAAGCTCCCCCCATTGGCGTACCATGCGAGGAGGTCATTGATGGAAATCCAGCGCCCATCCACTTCAAGACCAGCAATATCACCCATAATACCTGTGATGGCCTGCATTTCACCCTCCTCCAGGTTCACTTCATCATCGGCTTGGGTCGCATCCATAACACCAGGGCCAGCATCCACAGTCTGAGAAAGTCCACCAGTTGGCAAAGACGATGAGGAAGACGCAGGAACATCTCCCCCTCCACCACTCGACGAGGCTAAAGGCACATCTCCCCCAGTCGACCAGGCAGTGGAAGAGGAAGAAGGATCACGTCTCCCAACCCTTGTCATCGGGGCATAGAAAGACTTCGCCTCATCGGTTTCCTGTTCACGTCGTCGGCGTGCCCTGCGTAGGTCTCGACCATCTTGTAGTGCTGCAGCAAGGTTGGTGGCATCTCCAGTGGGTGCAACCGGCAGGCCGAAGTTCTCCAGCGCCATACCTAGTATCGATAGCGAGGTGCTGCTCCTGTCATCCTCCGGCAGGTCAGGTGACCAAATAAGTCGCCCCTCACCACGTTGTTCATGAAACTGTAGGCTCCGGGCGTCCCTTGGGTGCAACGACGAGAGGGGAGAGTTCGCATGCCTCAGGTGTGCCGCCTGAGTACAGGAACTGCTTGCAGGCTGCCCATCCCGTGGGTCATGTTGGTCAGCGGCGGAGTGACATAGGTCAGCTGGACGGGTACTTTCAACACGTCGTGGTCGAGTAGGGCCAGGTAGATCACCTCGGTCTTCAATAGAACCATGCAGGCCAGGATCAAGACCACGTGGTTGAGCAGGAGGAGGAAGATCGCCTTGGTCACCGACAGGATCATGTACTTCAGGCAGAGGTAGATCACCTTGATCATCAGCAGGATCATGTAGTTCAGGTAGTCGTAGGTCACCTTGATCATCGGCAGGATCATGTACTTCAGGTAGAAGAGGAAGTTCACCTTGGCCAGCGGCAGGATCATGTAATCCAGGTAGAAGGTCTCCCGGGGGTAGTAGGACGCGATCACCCCACCGACGTAGGCGACGAGGATACGCGGCTCCATGGTTCCCCGAGACGGCTTCAACGGTTGTTGCCGACCCAGTTGAAGGCCCAGTGTCAACTCTTCCTTCTTCCATCCCTTCAACTTCTCCTGAAACTTGTACTTCGGCTTGCGGAGGATGTAGTGGTTCTCCATGATCTTGCGGCGGATCATGTAAGGGAGGAGGAAGAGGGGGCTCAAGTACGGCTGGGCCTTGAACTTGTTCAGGATCATGTAGCGTATGTTGAGGCGCCACATTGGGCGCGTCATCTTCGCTTGGCCACGTCCTTTCCGAGGCGGAGGATCCGCCCATCAACGAGAGGTTCCCAACAGAGAAAAACGCGAACAGCAACCAGCGCATTCCACCAATTCCACCCATGAGGAGGTAGGAGGAGGCGAGGCCACAATACAAGTCTCCAAGACACTTTGAACAAAAGGGCTGCAAACACAGTCCAACTCAGGATTCATCGGCCACATGTGACTGTAGGACGGAAGCTTGTACGCACCGAACGAAACTGAAACCCATCTTGCATGCTCTTGAAAAATCGCCCATTGCAAACGACACTGTTGCATGCACAACTCCTCCTGCAAGAAGATGCTTCTCCCCCATGAAATGACAGAATAAGGACACACATCAGGACTCAGTCGTAGAAGACTTCATTGACAACGTGCAACCCAATCGTCACCACCGGAGAGAGGCTTGTCTCCCTCTTGTCCATCGAACATCAAACATGGCGAGCCATTCCGCACATCGGCCTTTCCACAGCAAGCGATCACGAGTCATAAGTTCCCAGTCAAGTCCAAAACAGGCAGCGAATTTTCGCTCCGTACTATCAGCGTAGAAACAACCCGGGTGTCTCACCCCAGTGTTGACAGAGAGGCGTTGTTGTCCTACCCACCACTGTTGTGAACGCCAGCGGTGCATCTTGAGCGGATTTCCAGGAGTCATCTCCCCGGCAATGTTGAAGCCTTCCGTTTGGCGACCCCAATGTCCATAGAGATTATACTGGAGCTCGAGTATGATAGTCGACCATCTACGAAGACCTTGGGCATGAATCCACGCTCTCACTTGTCTGCACGTTCTTTGGTTCCACCCAACCCAGTTCTCGCCCGGTCGCCTGCGAAGCCCAAAAGCTTTCCTCAACGTCTCACACTGTATTTTGTTCGCCATCGAGAGCTCAAGGGTCGTCCAGTGTACCGCGCCAGCACTCCAAGCAATCGTGCCAAAGACGAGTGTCTGCAAGAGCTTGGATTTGTCTCCCCAGCTTGCCTTCTCGCCAAGTAGGTCACCATGATAGGCAGCGGCAGCACGAGCCCTCGCAAGGAGATCTTTGGCTTGGCTTCCCGGGGAATCATGGAACGAGAAGTTCACACCGACAACGCGAATGGTGCCCTCAGGAGGCAGCACATCGACCCTTTCATTTCCAACGCAGATAGATCTTTTGCCTGCATAATGGGGGGAGGCAATGATCTGGGTCTTCTCATCGGCGAGTTCAAGACCCAGCTCACCTAACACACTGGCTACGAGATCAATGCGTCGTTGGAGCGAGTCAATGTTTTCGTCCCAGATGAAGACGTCGTCCTGATAAAAAAGCAGGCAAAGTGGTACATCACCCCATGGTGTAGGAATGTCAGCCCACAGCTGCGATTCCAACAGGCTGTCAATTTGACACCCCATGAGAAGGCCAAACAGTTCTGCTGATTCCGGGGCTCCTTGTTTGATGCCTTGGGTGCATTCAACCGAGATTCTGTCTCCCCCAGGCACAGCGCCAGCGATGAAATTCGTCCCAAGCTGGCGAACAAGCCATCTGACCTCCGCATTGAGCACAGAATTCCGGGTACGATCAATGAGAAGACGGGCTGCAGCATCACGCCGGACACGGTCGAAGGCACCTTTGACGTCCAGTTTGGCGCAGACAGTGGGGAGCTTCCACTCACGCGTAATGTCGCGCAAGCGCGTGATGCTTCCTATGAGATCAGCGGATTGCCTCGTGCGACCACAGCAGGAAGCGCCACTAGGTCGTCGAAGGCAAGGAAAAACTCGCCCCATGACCAACTTGTTGATGCATTTCTGAGCAGTGGAACTCATACTGATCGGACGTAGATCCTTGGGTCTCATGGGAACATCGACTTTAGCAAGCAGAGCGAGTAGACTGGTGTCCCAATCAGTTGGACAGAGTGTCGCCTTCACCGTGTCATTGATCAAGTCGACAAGTTGACCACCAAGTTGATCATGTTGATGAACATGGCGAAGAAGATCAACCCCGACCCCATCTTCGCTGACAGACGAATTCGCCCGCATTTCCGACAAAGCCGCTCCCACATCTTCCCAGCTGAAAGGTCGCCATCCACCGTCATCTGGTAAATCGCCGAGGAAGCCACGTAGTTTTTCATCCCACTCTGCTGATGAGGGTCCTTTCAACTTCTCCTCAAGGTGCTTTTGGACTTCTTCAGTAATTTCTTGTGACGTCCGCTGCTCAAGAAGTCTCCCCCACCAACCAGGTCGGCGATTTTTGTCTCTCTTGTGATCACGGTACGCAAACCAGTCGCCCCGCAGAATGCGCTCGCGACGGGAGGCACACCACTGACGTCTGGTTCGGCGCCTCAATTTGTGTGCTCGTTTCCAGTCGTCAGGCTGCATGGTATTCTTTGCAACTCGAAAGGCTTCGATGGTTGATTGGTCGTCCTTGTACTTTTCGGAAGCGCGAGGCTTTGTGTGGGACTTGGCAAGCTTTCGGAGGTCATCCCAATCAACGAGGACTTCATCATGAGGAAGTTCACAGCAAAGCCAGCGAGGTCGAGAATCCGGGCTCCAGACCTTGTTTGCACGACAGCGCAGAGAGATGACGTTCTTCAGCAAGGCATGATCCGTGCCAATTGCGTGTCGTCTCTCAGCATCAATCTGTGTGGGTTCAATGTTGATCTGCCTAACCAGCAGCAAATCGATTTGTCGCCCTTGTCGAGTGTTATCACGCGGGAAGTGTGTAGGTTGTTGCCATTGCTCATGACAAGGAGGGACTGGTCTGAGACCTTGGTGTAACAAGCTGTCGGTCATGGCCTGGAAGTTGGAGTTTCCAACACAGACATCAGCCCCCATGCTCGCATCCTCATCTTCCCTCCAGTGGATTTCTTCATTAACGTCAATGCCAAGCATACAGGGGAGATGTCTCCATTTGTCACCAAGCATCTTGCCCGCTTCGTCAAGAGCAGCACTGTAGATGTCATTGCTAACGCCAGTCGGAGCATGAATCGACGCAAGGACAACACGACCAAAGTTTCGGAGTCGGACGACAATGGCACACCCTCTTCTGCTAGATCGGCGTTCCACCACGGAGTCAAAGATGTCACTCGCAATGCCAATCGCCGTCCCTCTCCATTGATCAGGGTGTTGAAAGGAAATCCAAACACATCGATCATCATCACCATGAGTCTGCCAACCCGGGTTTCTTCTAGCCACTTCTTGCACAAAGAAAAGGTCTCCCTCAGGACAAGCGTTGTTCACTTTCTCCAAAGGTTGTCCTCCCAAATTCCAGCTGACCGAGACAAGACGAACGTGTTTTGCACTCATTCGACCCAATCCCGGCATGACGGTCTTAATCCCTTCAGGACAACGACCCGTGAAACTCTCCCGGGGTTCTCACAGGTTTAGCTCACGCTCCAAAGTCGACACGACCTCGGAGGTGCTCGCCCCAGTGGCTTGGCACAAGGCTGCAACGTCAACCCACCCGCCCGGCATGGCCTTGATCTCATCTCCCCTTGGTTGACGATGACTGGAGCTTCCCAGTTTCCATTGTGCCTTCCATGTCGTCCCTGCAGCCCAGTCAACGTCGTAGCTCTCAGGCAAGATAGCATCTGGACATTTAGGGGTGCCTTCCTCCGTCTTGGCGTCGCTCGCCAAGTCGATGGCAATACGCCGAAGCATGGACGCGTGTGCAGTCCTTTGTCGCGCCCCCTTAGACTTGAGGAAGGAAATCCAGGCAGGCTTCTGATGAGGTGACGACGCACTCATCCACTTGTGCTTCAGCGCATTGACGTACTTGATGACTCCCCACATTCTCTCTTTGACTTGGTAGAAATCCTCCCCATCCCTCTCCTTGAACTTGATGACCGCGAAGCTTTTCCTCGGCCCGAACACAATCACCTTGTCACTGTCCAGGAACGGTTTAAGTTCTGCAGATGCCAACAAAGACGCCGCCTCTGACTCAATGATCTCCCGCTTTGTATCCTGCAGCCAGCCACCAATGATCAACGTACGTCTATCTTCGTCAGACAAGCCGGACTGGTCATTCTCACCACTTCGCCCAGGAAAAATCCTCCCTCGAACGTCACCTCCAGCAGCTTGGCCTCCCTGTTGGTCTGAACGAAGTTGTGCACTTTCGCCCCTTCTTCGTTGGTGAAGGTAGCTTGCCCACGGATCGGGAACTTCATCAGGACGCTGCCCAGGGAGGAGGAAAGACTGTTGTGGTTGTCCCGCTCTTGCCGGCTGCACCTTGATCTCAGCCATCTGCTTTTTGAGCCCCTCGACTTCTGTCTCCAAGTCCCCGATCTGGTTCTTCTGACGAGCTAGCTCCTGTTGCTGTACGACATTGTCCTTTTCATTGACCAAGACTCTCCCACTAAGTAGCGCAACCTGTTCTTTTGTCGCCCCTCCCTCATGTTCAACACGATCAAGACGTCCACGAACATCGCCCCAAGCTGTGTGGAGCTCCTGTTTAACGGACAAGAGGTGTTGGGCAAACAGGTTACGTAGTTCTTTACCACTGAGGGGAGCTTCATCATCATCATGTCGTTCATGTGCTCGCTTCGTGGGGCTCTCGATGTCAGGCTCTTCTTTCACCTCTCCCCTCCCATCGCCCCTGCGAACACGGTCACGTTCTCTCTTCCTTGTTCTGGTAGCCTCTGCCTCCATGTCGTCCATTTTCAGGCCGTCCTCTTGCATTGGCACCGGTGAGAGGGGCTCAGTCTTGCCAACTCCGCCCCCATCGTCGTCCTCATTGACTGCTTCCATGTCGGAGACAATCTCCGTAGGGCTTCCAATCTCCACCACGTTATTCATGACCGCAGCAATGAGTTGTCAAGGTGCCGTAGGACAGGAAGACGAAGAAGAAAGACGACCACCTGAATGTGATCTGAGGTACAGCCAGAAGAGCACGAAGGCACCGTAGAAGTCGCCCAAGGCAATGTGCACGTACAGGCCGAAGAGGAAGAACACGAGGACACCGTAGAAGTCGCCCAAGGCAAGGTAGACGAGGAAACGACAAAGTCGCCCAAAGCAAAGCACCCGCACGTAGAAGATAAGATCGCCGTGGACGAAGAAAGTGACAAAGTCGCCCCAAGCAAAGCACACGTAGAAGATAAGGTCGCCGAAGAGGATGACGAGGAAGTAGAAGAAGAAGAACAAGGTTTTCACGCACCCCAGGACGAAAGTCAGGGCAGACGGCACCCTGCGCAACACCAGTGATCTCTTCCTTCAAGAAGACCGAAGAAGAGAAGCCAATGCAGCGCCCAGGAAGTCGAAATTAGAAGACACGAGACGAGGTCCTAAGCGGGGGAGCGAACTAGCCAACCTGAAAGGCAAATCGCCCCGAGCCGAAATCTTGAGCCGTAGCCAAGGGTTTAGGGTTTAGGGTTTAGGGCTTAGGGTTTAGGGCTTAGGGTTTAGGGCGTAGGGCTTTGGGTTTAGGGTCTAAAGTGCAGGGAAGCACCAGGCGGCCTCGCACACCACTTCAACGGTTGTGCGCTGGGGCAGCTGTAGCAGACGCGAGACGAAGGCTATGTCACCCAGCTCCCTGGAGAGGGTTTAGTGTGTAAGCCTTGGGTTTGGGGTTTAGGGTTGGATTTAGGGTTGGGTTTGGGGTTTAGGGTTTAGGGTTGGGTGGGTTGCAGGAATCAGGGCATATTGTATCTGCAGAGAGCCCCGAATCTGAAAGGGAACGAGGAGAGAAAAGTCTGGGGAAGCGGTTTAGGGTTTAGGTTTTAGGGCTTAGGTTAGGTTCAGGGTTTAGCGTTTAGGGTTTAGGGTTTAGGACGCAGTAAGTGTGGAAGATCGAAACGAAGTCCCGGAGCATGGCCACAGATCCCACGACGGCTGTTCCAGCTGAAACGCACCTGTTTACACTCACCGAAACAACCACACTCACCGAAACAACTGCCGAAATCGCCGGGATAATACATCCATCCCTAAGCTGGTAACCCGATACCCTAAACCCTAAACCCTGTAACCCAAATCCAAAAACCATACAAAGAGTGGACCGAAACAAGCTCAGCTGCAGCACTGCTTAAAAGGTCTTGGGCTTGTGAAATCGGGCTACATGTATGTATATATATATATAATATATATATATATACACACACACACATATGTGTATATATATATACCCGGTTCAGGGTTTAGGGTTTGAGGGTTATATATATATATACACACACATAGATGAGGCCACTATACTTATATTTACTTGCAACCCCAGAAAGCTTACTTAGTCCCGTGATCCTCCAACTGAAACCCTGCATACGCTGACCCCTAAAGCCTCAAACACATGACCCCGAATCCCGAAACACCTGAAGACCCCCCCCTCCAAAACGAACAAGAGAAACAAACCAACAACAAACAAGATTACGACACAGAAACCTACTGTAGGGGCCTTCATAAGTAAGGAACCCTTCAAGGAATCCCTCAAAGGAATCATTCAAGGAACCCTTAAAGGAACCCTTAATCCCTAAACCCTAAACCCTCCACCCTAAGGAACCCTTAAAGGCATCCTGAAAAAAAAACTGTATACAGGAATCCTTAAACCCTCAACCCTAAACTCTAAACCCTTAAACCCTAAACCCTAAACTCTAAACCCTAAAACCTTAACCCTTAAAGGAATCCTTAGCAGGAACCCGAAGCTTGCTGCCGAAGCAACGGCTCCATGCTGAGCTCAAAGTCCAACTCCACAAGCAGTGCTTCGGCCTCTGAAAAGGAATCGGGCTTCCATTTGAGGGTTTGGGGGTTAGGGTTTTGGGGTTTAGGGTTTATTAAAGTTTAGGGTTTAAAGTTTAGGGTTTTAGGGTTTAGGGATTATTAAAGTTTAGGGTTTAGGGCCTAGGGTTTAACGGTTTCCAACGGCTTCGGGCTTAGGGTTTAGGCTTTAAGTTTCAGGTTTAGGGCTATTAAAAGACCCGACACTCTGAACCCTAAACCCTCGGCCCAACAGCCCCAGCCCGAAACCTGAATCCCTAAACCCGAAACCCTAAACCCAAAGCTTCGTTTAGGGTTTAGAGTTTAGGGTTTAGGGTTCTTCCTAAACCCAAAAGGCCTACAAGCCCTATGAGCCCTAGGAACCCTTATCCCTCACTTCGGCAAGTTTCGACTTACCGGTCCCCTAAACCCTAAACCCTAAACCCGAAGCCCTTAAAGCCTAAACCCTAAACCCTAAACCCTAAAGCCTCAACCCTAAGCCGTCCCCCGAGCCACAAGATGCAGGGCCTCTCGTCTTGCGGTTTAGGGTTTAGGGTTTAGGGGGTTTAGGGTCTAGGGTTTAGGGTTTAGGGTTTAGGGTTTAGGGTTTAGGGTTTAGGGGGTTTAGGGTCTATATAATGGAAACCCCTAAAGGGAGTAAGGTAGAGTTGGTTTAGGGTTTAGGGGTTGGGGTTACTATCAACCCCAGAAAGTTGGAGCATGGGTTTAGGAGGATGGCTGCTGGGATCCCCTATACCTTAGGTTTAGGGTTTAGGGTTTAGGGTTTAGGGTTTAGGGTTTAGGGTTTAGGGTTTGTTGATGTTCCAACTTTCTAGCTTCTACTATAGGGTTTGGGGTTCGGGAAATAGGGGTTTGGGGTTTAGGGGTTTACCTTGAGGACGACATGGACCCCAAAAGGGTTTAAGGTTCATATACCATATACGGATTCATAGACTAAGGGTATAGGCCCCTACTTACAAGGGTCATTTCGTCCATAAGGTAGGGGTTTAAGGTGTAGGGTTTGGGGCTTCGGGCTTTAGGGATTTAGGGGTTTAGGGCTTGGGGTTTAGAGTTTGGATTTGGGTCTGAGCGTTTGGGTGTTAGGGCCCAGGGTGAAGACACCAAAAAAGGACAAAAATGGGCAAAACAAGCGAAAAGGAAAAAGCCAAGGGTGCTTTCAAGGGGGCGTCAAGAGGGCGGGCATGTGTCAAGGTTTGCGTAGGGCCGGTTTAGGGTGCATACATGGGTGAGTGTAGGTTTGGGGTGTTCTTAAACTGACACTGGCAAACAAGAACCCACTTCACATGACAAAGGGTCCAGAGAGCACAAAGTGGCTGCTCCCATCCAGCAAGTTAATTAGCTGGCTAGCCCAACCCTAAGCCCCGAACAACCCCCAACCCTAAAGCGTCGTTTGGAAAAACCTAGCGCAACTTGATTGCAGCAGAGGCGCAACAAAGTTGGACCTTGAGCGGATTATCTGCAAGGCCATCGTCTGCGGGTTTAGGGCTTACGGGGTTTAGG
>CAJNDV010022179.1:7122-45843 GCA_905221635.1 Symbiodinium sp. CCMP2456
CCTGTCCGCAAAGCCAGCGCCGCAGCCAACTCTTTCCAGGTCCGTACTGCGGAAGGGGCCCAGCCACCGCTAGCCTCCACAACCAGCGGGATGAATTGAAGCCCCTGAGCCTCGCAAACCGGTTGACCTGCCTGGGAAAAAAAGCACTGACCGAAATATTGAGTTCTCTAAGGAATCCAATCAAACGACAGTCAGCACCCCAGTCTTGGATATTGGAAACCCGCTTTGACTGATGTATAGCGTGTATCGCGAAAGGTAGCATATGGTATAAGCGACCCGGGCAGAAGCCACTGCAACCGTCTCGTCACAACACGAGGTGATATGAGAGCCAAGATCCCTGCCCGGGAATATTTGAGTGTCCGGGTCCAAGCTGAAGATCTCGCGGTGGACGCTGTCGTACAGCTGTCCGGCATTGCCTGACGTCAGCATGGTGGCGGATGGACTCTCGGCGCTTCCACTCCGCTCAATATGCCCATACGAATAGAATTGCAAGCCTCTGGATCTGTTAGGTAGAAAGATAGATCGATAGATACACGTAACATGTACATCAGTACAGAGAGCAAGTAAGTATGTATAATGACAAAACAAATAACGCTTGATCAGGTAGTTAGGTACATACCTAGCGACAAGGGACAAGCGTGCAAGCAAACGTGTGTGTGTGTGTGTGTGCATGTATGTATGCATGCAGGCATGCAGGCATGCAGGCATGTATGTGTGTAGGTGTACACACATGCATACGTGTGTACACACACATACATGCATGCATACATCCATACATACATGCATACATACATACGTACATACATACATACATACATACCATGCCATACATCCATCCATGCATACATATGCATATGCAATCATATACATAGACAGAAGTGTATATATGTATATGTGTCTATATACACATATGTATTATCGTTTGTACCTTACATATATATATATATATACATGTGCACACACATGTACATGCACATGTGCATCTCGATATACATGTACATGTACATATGTTTATACGCACGTATATATAGAGAGAAAGGGAGATAACCATACATCGAATATGTCTATACAAACTCTCTTCATATGTGTATATATATATATATGTAGCATGCATCTGCAAGAGAGCAGGAATGTAAGCGACACACAGCTGGCCACCATTTGTGTTGACTTCTTGCTTGTTGCACGCAAGATAGGGGCGTTAATAGTAGCACACGGTTTACATATTTGTTGTATATTCTACCACAACTATGTGAGGATCTATGAGGGAATACTGTCAAACTACAGATTTTTTCCGGCCCCTGTAGTACTTCAGAAATCCTACCCCATAGCTTCTGAGCTGAGTCCAAGGTTCCTTCCTCGAAGTCGGTGCGACCTTGGCGTATTAGCCTCTCTCTCTCTTGTTTTGGGCTTTAGGTTTCGGATTTTGGCGCGCTCGAGTGCTCGGGTTTAGGGACATGAGGGTGTAAGGCTTCAGGTTCTAGGAGTTGCCCGCTCTGACCCGGCCGTAAATCAAATCATCATTTCCTGTTGCCGCAGCATGGGAGATAGTCATAAATATCGAACGACAACTCTACGATCCGGGAAGAAGCTCGCTGCATGGAACCATCCAGAGCTACGTCGGGGTGGCACCGAACCGCTTCAACAATCCATCAACAGTCCAGAGCAAAATCCCTTGATAAGTAGAATATATTAGCTTGCAAACTCACCTCGCACGGTCATCGTTAAACACGAGGTTGCTTGTGTCAGAGCAACGCGTCGCAGCAGAACACTGCCTGCTACCACGGCCAACAGGAGCGGAGTTCCAAAGCCTTGCTCCTAAGCTAATTTAGAAGCCTAAGTACTTACCAATATTACTGTTAAGGTTCCTTACTTGATTAATACTTTCAAGGAGCCCAAAACCCTATTCTAATTATTGTAAGCCCCCTACATTAGGACGGCTCCCCAGGAAGCATGGCCAGCATGGCCACGCTATGGGCGACTCTTTCGGTGCAACCCAGGGATCTGTCCAGCGACTTAGCGAGGTTTGATTCAGGCTTCATGCTGGGGTTTAGGGTTTAGGGGTTTAGGGTTTAGGGTTTGGGGTCTGTCTGCATCCATTCAGTTGGGTATAGCAACAGGATCAGCCATGTGGCAAGGTACAACGACCATTGCGGTGATTCAATTGCAGTAATTAAGTTCTAAGCCCCGCAGAATGAAGTAAGAACTAATGCCATGCGGCCCTACAAGGGCCCGGCAATGACTGCCCCTAAAGCACCAAACAGGAACTACGATGCAAACGCTTAGTATAGACCCCTAGCATACTAACCCTAAACCCTAAGCCCTTTTCTACCCCTAAATCCCTGAACCCTGAACCCCTAAACCCTAAACCCTAGCCCTAAACTCTCCAAGTGAGGAGCCGCAGCTCCGCACGAGAAGCGCGTCGCCGGTGAAAGCCACCTCGAGCTTTGCAACAAGAGCTCTTTGAGGTTTCGAAGGGTTCTACAGAGTTTAGGGGTTTCGGGTGTGGGGTCTGGTCTTCGAAGGGCTCTTTGAGGCTCTCTTGTAAGGATTCTTGTCAGGGTTTATCATGCAAGCTTGTTTAGAAATGGAGGGTTATGGTTATAGGGAAACAAGGTTCAGGGTTTTAGGTGTTTGGGCCTGTTTGCGGTTTGGGAGGGTTGCAGAGTGGGGCTTGCGGTCTGCTTTGATGCTGCGCTGCAGCAGCGATAGTTTTCTCCCCTACATGCACCCACCCTAAACCGCTCAATTCGGCAAAACCACCCGAACCTACAACCTGAACTCATCAAAACTTCGGCATGCTTTGTTTAATTAAAAGCCGTAAAGAGACGACCCCGGCCTTGAAAAGAGGGTTTTGTTTACAGGCATGGCTTGCCTTAACCGGGTACACTTCTCGATTTCAGCGACAGGCTTTTTAAGATCTCGGCTTTCGTGGAGGTTATGAAATTTGAAGGTTTCGCGGGTCCCACTGACTCGTTCCTAAACGCTACGCTAAACCCCTTTGGGAGGCCTCTGCAAGCACAACTGTTTGCAAGGGAGACGAGGGTCTGATCCGGCAGACCCCACAGCTCCAAACCCAAAGCGTCACTAAGCAGCAGATCTCATCGCCGCTGCCCTCCCGTCCCTAACCTCAGCCCGGATATTGCGATCTGGCACCGATCTGGCACCGATCAATTGGCCCAATGATCTCTCAAATTGACCTGATTATAAAACCTGAAGCCTCACAAACCTTAGCAAAACCTTGACAAATGCCGTCCAAACCCTCACCCAGGAGACCTTTATCACAATTTAGATCAAGCCCAGAAACCCCATACCAAGTCGACATGTTTTGAACAAGAGTCATAGCCCCCCACCAAGCAACACTAAACCCTAAACCCTAAACCCTAGATCCCAAACCCCAAAAACCCCGAACCCTAAAGCGACCAAAACGAAAGCAAAGGGCGCCTTGGGATCCCCTGGCCCTCGGAGGACGTATGTAAGGCATCCGCGAGTATGGCCTGTTGTGAGCTCTCTAGGTCGGGGGTTTAGGGCTTTCAGGGGTTTTAGGGTTTATAGGGTTTTGGGTTTTAGGGCTTTAGGGTTTATAGGGTTTAGGGTTTTAGGGTTTAGGGTTTAGGGTTTATAGGGTTTAGGGTTTTGGGGTTTAGGGTTTAAGGTTTATACGGTTTCGGGTTTAGGGTTTAGGGCTTTCAGGGTTAGGGTTTAGCTTTTCGGGTTTAAGGTTTAGGGCGGGGGGTTAAAGGATTCAACCCTTTGAGGGCTGCGGCATTGATGGTGGCTGGAAAGATAGGCAGGGTGTCGGATTTAAATCCAGTGTTTAGGGTTTCAGGGTTTGGGGTAGAGAGTGTTTGTGAGTGTATAAGGGCTTGACGGGGTTCAGGTGCGTGTCGGTGTTTAGGACGGGTTAAACCGGTTCCTGGGCTGCGAAGCCTTTAAAGATAGATACAACCCTAAACCCTAAACACGATTGAGAATGAACTCCAACTGCAGGCTTGGGTTTGTAGGGTGTATGGGACGTACAGTGCGTGCCAGTTCCTGGGGTCTAGCTTTTATGGTTCAGCTTTTGTGGTTTCAATCTTTGTGGGGATTAGGTTGTTGATTTTGGGGAACGTTGCTGGGGAACGGTCACGCTGAGCAGAGGTCAGTTCAGCATAACGGGAATGATTTTCCCGACTCGAACTAGTAAGCCTGATTAAGAAAACCATGTGCCTTCATTAGGGTTCTTAATCTGAGGGTTATAGGGCCAGGGTTTCTTAATCAGGTTCCTCCATAAACACTCACCCGGAGGCTTGGAGTCTTGAGTTCAAGGCGGGGGAGTGCTCGAGTTGCTCGACGAACTGGCTGGGTTTAGGGTTTATACGGTTTAGGGTTTAGGGTTTAGGGTTTAGGGCTTAGGGTTTGGGTTACGGTGGTTAGGGGTTAGGGGTTTTAGGGTTTAGGGTTTAGGGCTCGACATCTTGACCATGACAGCCGGCCGCGCGCGTTCGCTTGCAGCCACATGCTAGTTTCGATAACACAATACCCCGGAACCTACCCTCACATGCAAACGAATGCATAGAAATTGGTGCAAGGTTTGGGGTTGGAGCACTGACTCCCCAATGCGGTCATGAACCGGCTCATGCACGAACCCAACAGCTGATATGTACACATAACCGTAAACGCTAGACCCGAAACCCTAAACGCTAAACCCTAGATCCGAAACCCCAAAGCCTAGACCCGAAACCATAAACCTTAGATCTGAAACCCTCAATGAACCTAGTTTCGAAGCCCTAAACCCCAAAACCACCCCACCAAAAATCGCGAACGCGAAGCCCCGCTTTCAGCGGCCTGGCGTTTCTCTCACTTCCAGCCAGTACTGGCCGAAAGCGACCCTGCTGCCCTGCGAGAGGAACCTCGAGGCTACTCGGAGCTCTCAAAGACTGAACCAAGTTTGGCATAATATGTTATTGGGTTTTGTATGTGTATATATGTATATAGATATGTGTGTATGTACGTATGTATATATATATATATATACAACTGCAATGTATAGCATTGCATCGGCGGATACAGTAAATTAGCTACATTACAGCACATTATGACAGATCATGGTATCACAAATCTCCTCTGAGGCATGGGAGATTCTATTTCAATAATCCTTGCGAAGTGCTCTAGAACCTAAACCCTAAACCCTACATCCCTAAGCGCTCTAGAACCTCATGGGAACCTTCAGAAGGGACTCAATGGGATCGTTCCTTTGTGGTGTTTTGGACTGCAAGGATTCCAAGCGTAAGGTTAAGAGTTCAGACGTTGGGATTAGGGTTTAGGGATTAGGGTTTAGGGTTTAGGGTTTATAGGTTTAGGGTTTAGGGTTCAGGGTTTAGGGTTTAGGAAAGGTTAAGAGTTCAGACGTTAGGGCTTCGGGGTTTTGAGGCTTAGGCTTGGAGTTTAGAGCTTTGGGTGTCAGGTTTAGTGAGGGGGCTTATGCAGTCTGCCTATAATCTCCAGTGTAGTTCCGCTTTGGGGTTGCCTTATGGGGTCCTCTATAGGTACTAACTACACTTACTTCCCCAAATAGGCCAAGGAAATAAAAGGCTAAACTTTCAGATTACTACAGTACTAAGTTATCAGAACCCCTAAAGTTTAAAGGTTGGATATTGAAGGAAATACAATGGAGACTATAGGTAGTGCAGTTTTCAGATTTGGTGGGCCGGGAGGTTAGATTTCAGAGTTTTTGGTCGCTTGAGTGTTTAGGGTTGCAGGACCTTTTTTTGATTTTGACACGGACAAGCCTGGCAAGGTCTGCAGCGATCCAACGGTTCGTTAACAGATTAACATCCCACTCGGTCCGGGTTTAAGCTAAGGTTTCGGGTTTCTGGGTTCAGGGTTTGAGTTCAGGGTGTTATAGCGGGATGCCTTGAACGCGACAAATTGCATCTGGGCTGTCTGTCACAAGCATGGGTCAGGAGAGCTTGGTGAAACCAGCATTGAAGTCCTAAACCCTGCAACCCGACGCCCTAAACCATACACCCGAAAACCCTTGAACCTTACCCTAAACCCTGCACGCACAAGAAAGGTGCATAGAGATAGGATTTAGGGTAATGTATGGCGTAAGACTTAGGATGTTCAAGGGTCACGCTGTTAGGATTTATGATGTTTTTCCGTAGCGGTTTAAGCTATGGGGTTTTGTGGTTTGGGATTTTGTGTTTAGGGTTTCAGGTTTTTTGATTTAAAATTTAAGGGTTTAGGGTATTTGGGTTCAAGGGTTTACGCTCTAATTAAGGTTTATGGTCTATGGGCTTATATTTTATAGGATCTTAGGGCTTAGGGTGTCTGAAAACGGTGTGGGGGTTGCGGATTTGGAAACTCGAAATAGAGGCCCATGACGGATTTACGTCATCATGCAACTCATGGTCCTTGAGAGGGCTTTGGAGTCTCTGCATCTATCACAACAAGCAGCTGTGGGCTAAACTCCTAAGCCCCCGACCCCCTAAACCCCGAACCCTGCGTTCCTACAACCTTGAGTTGAACATTAAAATAAAGAGCATACTGACATGTTCACTTGGAGCCCAAAGACCCTGAAACCTAGAACCCTACTTGAACGGTTGGCCTCTCTATTAAACCCTTGTGGCAACCCTGAACGAACCCGAATCGAACCAATATAACCCCTCTATTCAACGCTTGTAGTAGCTCTTAAAGAAGCCTAATGGAAGCCCGGACAGGAAAACGGTACCATATACAAATATACAGACCACTTTAGAGAAACCCTCACTGAACCTTAGATGTATCTTGAAAGGAACCCTGAAAGTAATCCTTATAGACCCCCTTAAGGGGAACGGCTCCCCAGACCAAACTCCGAGCAACTCGTCTGCAGCCGCCTTGGACTCTTTGGAGCTCAGAAGCCGCACATGCCGCAGCTTCTTGATTACGTCGCTCCCTGACCCAAGTGTTGCGCTTTTTTGGGTTTAGGGCCTAGGGTTTTGTGTTTGAGGCTTTATCGGAGTTTTTTGAGTGCTTGATTTCTAGGATCCTACAGGGGCTTGAGGGATAGTTGAGAGATATTGGATCTCCCAAAGCTTTCTTGCAAGTGCTTCTCGGGTTGAGGGTAGGCTATTGACATGTCCTGAAGCTTTGATAGAGGGTTCAGGAAGAACCTGTCCTCTCCATCGTAGTTCCTTTGTGGGCTTACCTTATAGGATACTACATCTAGAGTTGGTCAAACCAGAATACGGTGGAGACTGGAGGTAGTGTACCTGCAGACAATTACGCCCCGGGCCTCTCCGTGGTTGATGAGGCAGCGCGATTTGCTGAGCCGGTTTCCGTCTATGCAAGACTTCTGGTCTAGGGTTTTGCGTCATGACAATTCAAGAAGAAGTACAGTAAGCCAGTAGAACCTAGGACCTAGAAAAGTTGTCCCCGTTTGCCAAGACCTTAACCCTAAGACCTAAACCCTTTTTGCAGCGGGCTTGCCTCGACGCCCGGGGGCTCCCTCTGCTCAGAACGTGTGCCAAAGCAGAGACGAACACACGAAACCGCTGGAACTCATGCCAGTCGCTTCAAGCGCTCGTGCCAATCATCAGGAACTATATCACACAAGAAAACTAGGGAGTACGTGTTGTGGAAATGGGAGACCCTGAAACCGTAACCCTTACACCAAAACCCGAAAGTCTAAACCTTGAAACCCGCAAGTTCCCGATAAACAAGAGGGCGACATCCTGAACTGATCTGGGCCACAGGCCCCAAGGGCTTCCATAGGGATTAGCGTTTAGGAGCTTTGGGGTTTAGGGTTCAGGGAACATCAGAAAGAACAACAACACAATGACGAGCACAACCATGAACAACACCAAAGCCAGAATGGGCGCTACTGCGGGGAAACTAAAACTCGTCACAGCGTCGGGTTTTGGGTTCGAGGTTTGCATGTGTCGATCGAGGCTTTGAGGTTCATGGATTATGGTGGATCATTTTTTGCCTCCAGCCTGGCTAGGACGAACCTACGATGCAGGATTATGGTGGATCATGAAATCCAAAGGTGTCTCATGTTTCTGCACGTAAGAGAGGTCCCCCTGGCAGGATAATTGAGGTACCCCGAGAAGTCGTCACGATTCGGAGTATGAGGGACACACACCTCTACTTTCATCCCTAAGCTACCGCAATGTAATGTTTGAGAAGCTCCCGCTACAACCACCAACATGGAGTCTAAGAACCGTCGGAACCCTAGACCCTGAGCCCTCAGCCCCAAACATACACCCTAAACCCTAGCCGAGACACGCTATTTGGCATTCCCTAAACGGAACACTTCTACTTGGAGGATCATGGGACTTAGTAAGTAAGGTTATAAGTACCCTAGTTGGGGTTATAGTTATAGTTACCTTATTTATAACCCTACCTTAAGAACCCAAAACCCACTTTTTTGTAGGTTCTTATTATCAACCCTAATATGGGAATTATAGGGACCCTACAAAAAAGTAGGTTTTGGGTTCTTAGGGTAGTTACTAAGTCCCATGATCCTTTAAGTAGTGGATGAAGGGGCTCAGACCTTGGCTCGCCATCGGGTTACCCAGGGGCTCCAATGTAGTTCCTTTTTGGGTCTGTTATGGTTTAGGGTTTAGGGTTTAGGGTTTAGGGTTCAAGTTATGGTTTTTTGGTAGGGAATTATACTATACTATCCAAAAAGGAACTACATAGGAGCCCTTGGGTAGACGAGGTCATAAAGACCGACTTGGGGGGGGGTAAACGCAGCTAACACGACGTCCTACTTTAGGTTTGGCACCTTGCTGACTTCAGTACCCTTGCGTCACTAGTGGTAGCTATTCCTACCAGTGTACTAGGGTTCAGGGGTTTTGTGTTTAGGCTTAGGTACTATGTCCCGATTGTGCTGGCAGCTAAGCCTACAATCAAGCACCCTCTCAGGCCATCATGACTGACTAAGCGAGCATTCACACGTAGTAGAAACACGACCCGCGAGCGGGCAGTGTTTAGGGTTTAGGGTCTATAGAGGGTGTAACGGCGGCTTTTGCTGGATCCATAAAACAAGGCAGACATATTGTATTCCCGCATCTGAACCCTGAACCCCCAGGCGTTTGTGCAGGGCCTGTCATGTTCACGTGATCGTAGTGGCCTGCATGGAACTGGCAGGTACAGGTAGTATTATTCGGGGTACCCCTTAAAGGGTACCCCTTCTGAACCCTACTTTTGGCTCTCTTAAAAGGGACCTTATTGAGAGGGTCTATATCCCCAAGGGTCCCCCTAATCCTAGCTCCCAAGGTAGAAGTGTGTACGATTAGGGCGTCGGTCTCATCCTCGGGTCCCAGGGCTGGGTGGGGATTTGCGGCTTTGGGGGGGTTTATAGTAAACCCCGAAAAGTTGGAAACCGGATTGAGGACAATTAGTGCCGACTCCCTATGAGTTTTTGCTTCAGGGTTTAGGGTTTAGGCTTCAGTGTTTTGAGGGACGCCTCATGGAAATGCAGCTGGCGGGGCTTTGGCTTTGGGAGAATAGTGGTGCATAGTTAATAAGCTTGGGGGTTGGTTGATCAGCAGGACTATTGGGAAATGGAGCCGATGTTGTCGGGAAACTTTTTGCAACTGGAATTTCGTAACTGTCAGAAGACATGTACTGTACTTCCCTGCCTCCCACCTGAGCCCGAAAATTTCAATAATCCTACATTTTTATTTCAAAAAGCCACACCATCACGCTAACCTGGAAATCCTGAACCCCTACCCCGCCCTAGACTTGCGAAGAAGCTCCGCAGGGCTTCTTTGACTTCTTGAAGGAACCGGTGCCTCTAGACTCTAGAGCCCTAAACCCTAAACCCTAAACCCTAAACCCTAAACCCAAAAAGCAAAAGCAGGGCAACCCCGGGGCTCCGATAAGCCCTCAAAGGGAGCAGGGCAAATCGCTCTCCGAGCCCCCGGCAGTGCGTGTTCAGGACGTACTTCAGCTGAAGACCAGCCTCCTGTTTAGGGTTTAGGGTTTAGGGTTTAGGGGGTTTTTGGGCTTAAAGTGTAGGGTAAAGTACTGAAATCTGGTTGCAAGGTCAGGCCGTCCATAAGGTACCCTACCAAGGGAACAGGGTTTAAGACTTAGGGTATCGGGTTTTGGCAGGCTCTTAAGGTTAAGGTAGAGAGGGTCAGGGTGTTGATGTGTCTGCGTGTCCGTGCTTCAGCTCGCAAATGTAAATCCAAAATGTCTGGAATGGGTATTGGGTATGTTACACTATTCATATACCATGGCTTCTAACTTGAGGGCCTTTTAAACTAGTAAATACAGTACTCAGACCCTCCGACTCACACCTCCTAGCCCAGCAGCCTACCCATAGGCCCCATAGTAGTTCCTTTTTGTGGCTGATATTTAGGATCCTATTAGGTAATCCCAAAAAGGAACTACTATGGTTCCTATGGGTAGACCCAGAAAGCCCTGCAGCCGAGGCTCATCTATCAACTCCAAATCTCGCTCTGTGCGGCTTGGCTCCGGATCTATCAGCAACGCCTCCTGCAGCTGTGGCGGCTTGAGGCGTTTGGGGCAGAGTGCTCCGGATGAATGCAATGCAGAAGATCGCACCATTGTTGCGTTAATCCGCACGCTACCGCATGGGTCGACGAAAACCAAGAAGACCCTTTGTTCGCTATTTAAACTCTCCCTGCCCAAAACCCTAAACCCTGAACCCTACACTCTCATAAAGGTTCTACTGGGCGATCTAAAGAGCTTCATCCTGAGCTGAAGGCCCTGCTTAAAGCCTTCAGCGAGGGCACCCGTTGAAGCTTCAACCGGAGACTTGCTTCTCGTACCTCGAACCCCGGGTCCTGTAACCCCATTGTTTTCTGCGCTTTATAGCCCTTTCCTAGGAGCCGATCTTAACAATAGTACGTATATGTATATATATATATATATGTGAATATATATATATATATAGTTATATATACACATATAAGTACGCTCTATATATATATATATAAACCCGAAACCTTCATCCCTGCACCATACGGTAACTTAAGATACAAAGCTGCCAGATCCATAGGCCTTCGTCGTCTTGCAGGCAACCAGGTATGTATAGCTGCAAGTCGCCGGGTCAAAGAATTGCTCAAGCCTGAACTTACAGTTGGGGGTTTAGGCTTGAGTGGTTTCTGCATCCACCCAGAGTTCTCAAACTGCCTGAGTACGGATCCCGACAACACGGCCTCGTCGCTTATGGTATATGTTGGAGTCTCAGTATAGCGGTTGGGCGGGTAAGTCTCCATGGACATCTTGGCTAAGGTAGGAAAGTCTCTTCCCAGGCCCCGCCCGTCAGCTTGCTTGCAAACATCGCTGCTCCATCTCGACTACAATAATAACAGTATTAGTATTCGTGGTATTACTGTTATTATTCGTAGTAGCTGTTGTAGTAGTAGCTGTAGTAGGCAGCGATGCATGACTGATTCACTTTTAAAATGGAAATCTCTGGGTCTGGGTAGCAATCATGCCGCTTGAATCCGAAGCCCCGTCCTGGAATCCGTCAAGCTTGAGACACACGGGGGGTATTCCAGAAAGTGGATCGCATCAAAGTCCCGGCCAAAGGAAGTCTTCCAAATCGTGCTATCGACTGAAAAGTATGACTGGTTACCATAATTATCTCAGTAGGACTGCTGCGATACATAACGTCTGCCGCTTTTGACAAAAAATCGCATACTAACGCAGCGACCAGAAGACTGGCGGTATTGGTTTTTGCTAGTCCGGAACAGGTACAGAGCCCAGAGCGAGTGAGAGAGGAAGCAGGGAGAGGGAGAAAGAGAGCGAAAGAGACTGACTGATTCTGTGCGTGCGTCCGAGTCACAACGTCTCCTGCGTAAAAAGTTCACCCTGAGCCCTGTATCCCAAGTCGTGCGCCATTGAGGCTTCCGAGCTTTGAAACAAAATCTGCCAAGCTGCAGATAGCCTGCACTGCTCGCCTTCTGTGTGAACTCTGGGCACTGCCTCGGGCAAGAGAACTCGTAGAGTTTGGGATGATTTTGGCTTTTTCTACTAGCTTGCAAATTCAAGGGCAACTATGCGTGGAGTGTAAGTACCTCAGCCGGCCTTTAATCCATTACACCCTAACCACCCTGACCTGGACCCCACAGATCTTTTCTGGAGCGGTTCTCTAAGTTTGGTTTCACGATCTGGTGGCCTTATTGAGCGGTGCTGTGAGCTTCGGGGGCCTCAGAGCGGCCCAAAGGGGACCCACATGTAAACTGCACTGACAGGCTATAAACCTCAAGCCCCCAAACGCCTGCACTCCCAAACTCTGCGAATTCACAAAATTACTACAATGTAATATATATATATATATATAATATATATATATAGTATAACAAAAGAAAAAATAACATATCATAACAATTTTCAGCATGGGCTTGGATTGTGTGCCAGCGAACACACCTCAACAGCAGGGCTTATGCAATTAACATCATGAACTCGCCCGCACCTATGGAGTGGACCTGCCTTCCGGCTTAGCGGCTTAGCGTCACAGTGTCTCCTGCCAAAATCCTCGAATTCAAAACCTTAAGGGTCCATGTACTCATGTAGCATATACATGGGCCCTAAACTACCTCTATAGGGACTACATTAAGGCCAATGTATATACTATATGAGCACATGGACCCTTAGGGAAAGGTGTCGCAGCTTCTCTAGGAAGTCAAATGCTTCATGTAGAAGCCATATGGGTAGTTCTGTACCTTGTTAGAAACCCCCCAAAAAACGCGGAACCCATATATAAAGCGGACCCGAAAGGGACCCTGGTTTAGAGAACTACCCACAGAGTGGGTATGGCATTCAGACTTCTAGGATTCTAGGACCTGATTCCAGGATCACAAGTTTAGGTTTTTTTGGGCTTTGGGGCTTAGGGCTTTTTGGCTTTAGGGTTTTGGGGTTTGGGATTTATTTAGAGGCTTTGGATTTAGGGTCCCGGCCGACTCCTTTTTTCGATCAGACATGACTTCGAATTGTGGCTGAAACGAGGTTGGAACTTCCGTGTCTAGGAAACGCTGGTCAGAAGCCTGTAGGCTCATGGAGTCTCAACAGACACTCCCCCATAATTCCTGAGCTTATGCGTGCGTCCTGTTCGGGATCTCGACCATACTTTCTGGCATATTCCTGATTCAGAGGATGTTGGGATTGCCGGGCAGGGTGTGAGGCTTGCGGGTGTTGAGGGCCCTTTAACTCAACTCTACACTACGCAGCCCTAAACCCCCAAGCATTTGTTTATGCCGGCCCCGAGTAGGCCCGAGCTGCAACTCTGGCAGCAGCCAGTCGCGGAGCCATCCGGACTCCATCAGGCGATTCAGACACTTCAAATCCTGAAACAGGGCTTTAGAGCTTCAATCTTTTAGGGTCTGAGGTTTGGGGCAAAACCCTGCAATCGCAGAACACAGACGAGTGTACAAAATCTTCACGCATAGAGATACGCCCTTGCTTGAGCAGCAGACCGCCCATGCCGAATCTTACGGCATCGTCCGGAAGCCATGAAGCCCCAAAGACTCCAAACTGGAGAAAACTGTATTTGCAGATTTTAGGGTTTAGGGTTTAGGGTTTAGGGTTTAGGGTTCCCAAAGACTCCAAATTGGAGAAAACTGTATTCAGCTGCTGAACCGGAGGACTTCATTTTGAGTTTAACTCGGGCTTGCAGATTTTAGGGCTTCAAGAAGCGGTAGTCGGACGATCCAGGCGAGACTTCAGACCCGGGTTTCAGCACTCACAACTGGGACAAGCCTGGCGAGGTTCCAAGTACATCGACGTTAGCACATTGGCCAAGGGCAGGCGGATTCACCATACCCAAACTCACAGACCCGGGTTTAGGGTTTAGGGTTTAGGGGACCCTTTGTTCTGATTCTAAGGTTTCGGGATTTTAACGGTGAAAAAGCTGATGTTCCTCTAAGGTTTCGGGATTTTAATGGTTCAAAAGCTGATGGGTCTCTGCGCAGGGTTTCCTTCAGGTGCACCTGCGGGTTCAGGGTTCGGGCTCGGCCTTTCTGAGCGTCCGGTAGAGTAGAGCTCAAAAGGGAAGCCACAGGCCCTCAATGCGAAACTCAGACTTTACTGTCCCTACAAACCTTAAGACACCACCGCCCCCGTTTTTCGGGGTTCAGGGTTTAGGGTGGAGGGAACCCTAAACCCTAAACCCCTAAGGCCCCTAAGCCTTGACGTCCCTAGGAAGCCTTACTAGACCACGCCTCCGCCATCCTCAGCGCTGCTTCGGCGTTGTGACCTCGGTTTTGGAGGTTCTGGCTGCCTTTGGGCTCAGAAGGCGTCGGGATGAGACTTGCTACGGCTTGTGGTAGAGAGTTTGGGGTTTAGGGTTCGGGATGAAACCTCTTGCGACCTGTTGTAGTGAAGTGGGTATTGGGGTTTGGGGGTTTGGCGGCTTGAGGGCTTGATGGTTTTGGGTTTTTTGGCGTCTGGTTCATGGGATCTGGGCGTTTGGGGCTTGGGGATTTGTCTTTAATCCCTTAGGGTCCATGTACACAAATAGTATATACTTTGAGCTTAAAGTAGTCCCTATATAGGTACTTTGGGTCCAAAGTATATCCTATTTGGTTGCATGGACCCTTAGGGCATTACGGCTTCTTCAGGGGGTAGGTCTCCCCAGGCTCTAAATTAGCTTTTCTGGAGGCGGGGTGTGTTGGGAGACCATGCCAGGTATCTGCGGATTCCGACTGGAGAGTGCTAGGGTCCTCCCTAAACCCTAAACCCTAGACCCTAAACCGTTGGTTTTGGGCTTTCACGCCTAGGTTCTCACTCTGGGGCTTTCCAGGCGCGTGAATTGTGTCAGAGCTCAATCTGAAGCATACCTATAGTCTCCATTGTAGTTCCTTTTTTTGGTTTAGCCAATTATGTATTAAGGATTTTATAAGGTATCCCCCAAAAGGAACTACAATGGAGACTATAGGTATCTCACTACGTCTAGACTAAACCCTAAACCCTGAACCCTAGACAAAATCCTAAACCCTAAAAGCCCTAAACCCCAGACTTGCTTCCTCTCACTTCCTGGTTTGGGGCCGTCGAAGTCCGAGGTACCGCTGGCAGCCCATGGGCTTCTTTAAAAGTATGTCTCTTTCTGACGGGCTCTCGTGATATTTTCCTCCGTTAGCCCAGGCTGCCGGGAAGAGAAACCCCATAGCTTTCCGATAATTATGATAACTGCTGATTGTACTATATATACATAACATACTGTTATATGTATACTTATACTTGGTATCAGAAGAACTTCCAGGGGAATTGGCGCTTGCGGTATTGAAGAAGCTGGTGTTTCGCTTCCGGGTGCTCGGAGAAGGGAGGCTCAATGCACAAGAGCAAGCTTTAACACAAGGGAATGCTTTCCGCAAGAGGCAAGCTGTTTTTGCTGAAACCCAAGCAAGGCTCGTGAACACGATGATGGTGATGATGGGAGGATATGTGGTCATGATTCCACTTGGCCGATGGCACATGAAGCCTAAATCTC
The DNA here is from genome assembly GCA_905221635.1 of Symbiodinium sp. CCMP2456. Taxonomy (NCBI): domain Eukaryota; class Dinophyceae; order Suessiales; family Symbiodiniaceae; genus Symbiodinium; species Symbiodinium sp. CCMP2456. The sequence goes on from CAJNDV010022179.1 coordinate 22,550, forward strand.
TCGCATTCACACCGATCGCGATCCCTTTGCCGATCCAGTTCGTGCAAGACAGTGCCATCATGAAGGGGGCTCCTTGCCAAATACCTTTGCGAAGATATTTAAATTGTATCCAGCCCCTGCTGGACCATTGTCGTTCGGGCATCCTGAAATTCAGAACCTAAACACCGAATTCGCAACCTGACTCTCGCCTAGCTGCCTGCTTGCTTCGCCCACCACAGGGTCAGCAGCGCCGAAGACCTGGTGCCAGTACTGCACCTTGGGCTTCCACTTGATGCGACCCAGGCTTTCGGAGCTTCGAACGTTCAGAGATGATTGCATGTCGGTTCTCATAGCATCCCCCGAAGCAGGAAACATGCTTTTAGGGGGTATGTTTCGATTGTTCTATATATGCTTCTATGCTGATTTTTGCACTTTCGACCATAAAAAACATCACAAACAACACCCAAATCGGAAACCTTACGTGTGTTTGGACAAAGGCCGTGCGATACAACCATCCACCAAACACATGGGTAAGTGTCAAAATCATGACCTCTCTGGGAACCCTATGCAAGTCTACTCTTAAAGCGGCACCCTATAGTTCGGGAACCCCACAGAGACCCTATTATTTGGGAGAACCACCCACAACCCCAAACCCGACACCCCAAACCCGAAACTCCATGGAGCCCCAAATTTGGATGACCGCCCGCATGAGAGTCTCGAGCCCGGAGCTGCTGGGCACAGCAGCTGCTCGAAAAGATGCAAGCTCCTAAGGGTCCATGTACCCATATAGCAGAGACTTAGACCCCAAAGTACCCAATAAGGCCAATGTATATACTATATGAGTACGTGGACCCTTGGGGAACTATGGAAACAGTGAGGCTGGATTACACTGAAGTGTACGTAGCTGTTTATCCATACACACACACACACACATATATATATATATATATAATAGATATAGATACATGCGTGTAAACAGACATCCCTATAGACATACATACAAACATACATACATACAGACAGACAGACAGACAGACAGACAGACAGACAGACAGACAAACAAACAGACATATCGTATCTGCACATGTGTATATATATATATATATATACATACAACTTTATGTATATACATGTCACATAAGATATATACATGCATACTACAGTGTATTTAGATCATGGAAACCCAAGAAATAAACAGACATATTTGTCCAGGCCAAGACCCTCAACCCCAATACTGATCTTGAAACCCACCGAACCGCGTTTCTAACCCAACTCCTCAACCATCAGCGCATGAAACCGCTGTGCTGCAGGTTTTGTAGTGTCCACGAGAGGATTCGTCCTAAACCCTAAACCCTAAACCCTAAACCCAGTGCACTCTGACAGGGTTTGTCAATGGTAGGATTGTGCACGGTTTCCTTCGGGCTGGCATCACCGAAATTCTGGAGACACCCTGAACTTGCGGGACTCTGTTTTTGAGATTCCCCATGAGTACCTGTAACTTAAGGCTTAGACTCTGAAGCCCTAAACAAACCCTAAACTGACTCAACTCGCCGAGAGTCTGGATCATCAAGGGTCGGGGAAGCTTGGAGACAGCGGCCAAGAGCTGTTCCGTCTGCTCTGGTGGCACTGGAGGGCGAAAGAAGTCCAAGATCTCGAGCCTTTACGGAAACGGAGCTTTTCGGGTTTCGGGGTGTTGAGGGTATATATAGTGGGGTTTATGGAATGAGGCTTTAGGGTTTAGCAAGTTTCGGGATCTTTGTTTTAGGCAGAGGGGAGGGGGTTACTACGGTACGATAAAAACCCTGGCGTCACGAACGATACTCTAACAACATGTGTGTATATCTGTGTATATATATACACACACACACATCGGACATACATATTCACATATGCATATGTGAGGGCTCAGAGGATGTAGAAGGTTTTGGTGTACGCTTCAGGGCTGGGGTGTAGGCTTCAGGGCTTGGAGGGATTACCAACATTCTGCCCTAACCCTGGCTGCAACTCTGTAGGGGCTTGGCGAACTGCCAACTTTTGACGACAAATTCTGCCAACAAAAAAATTCAGCACGTCTCAGATATGCTCGGAAGTCAGGAAAGAGCTTCGGAGGTGCACCAAGCCGACTTCTGAAGTGAAAACTATGACACTTCACCGTGGCACCAAAGCCATGCATGCTGACATGTCGTGCCTGCGAGGTTCTAAAGGATCTCCTTTGTTTTGAGTTGACTGATGCGTCCCTCTAAGGGCCCTTTCACGGGTGCACGGGGGCCTTGGGGTGCTGCCTAGACCCTACCCCCCTGCTTATGGATGTTCTGTTTTCTTGTCCCAAGAACCAAGAGACAAGCCGGTTTCCCTTAATACGACAACACCACATGCAGCCTGAACTAAACCCCACAAAAGCCCTTTTTCAGCACATTTCAGCACGGACGGCGGTGCCGGCCAGCGCCTACGCAGCCCTCACTCCCTCTTAACGCAAGAGCGCAGAGGCACAAAAAGCCCTCAACCTAAAACCCAAAAGAAAGCTCCTGCAGCCCGCTTTCTTGATGACATCCCGGGGGAAGCCAACCGCTCTGTTCGAAATGCCTCAGTGACCCCGTGACCCCAAAGCGGTAAGTGTGTTTGCAGGTGTCGGGTTTCAGGTCGGCTTTGGCAATGTAGGGGCCGTAATTTAATAATTAATTAGAATAGGGTTTTAGGGCCTGCTTATTATCATCATAATACAATATGCCCCAAACCCTATTCCAATTCATTTTTCAGGCCCCTATACTAGGGTTGTTAGGGGCTCCCTATTATAATCATAGTATATTGTACCAAACCCTATTGCAATTATTAAGGCCCCTCTATTACTTTAGACCCTAAACACTAAACCCTAAACCCTAAACCGTAAACCCTAAACCCTAAACCCGCGTTCAAGGACTTTTTTGCTAAACGGTCCCTTTCAGTCTCGCAGAGTCAGAAGGTCCGGTTCGGCTGGGAGCTTTCAGGGACCTTAAAGGATCCTACTGTTGATGGACAAAATTCTGCATGACCCAAATATGGTATAGTACCATAGTTCAGGTATATAAGGTCATGCAGAATTTTGTCCATCAACCGTAGGATTGGGGCTTTTAGGGTTTAGGGGTTTAGGGTTGGTGAACCTGAGACCGAAGAGATTCGGGCTCTAGGGAGCTGATGGGCATAAAGATGGGACTGTGGCTCCAAATAATCTACCGTTTTAGGGTTTATGGTTTAGGGGTTTAGGGTTTAGGGGTTCCACCCAAAATCCATTAGGGCATAACCGACTCTTTGGTAGGGTTTGGGGAAAGTGGCAGAAGATGCAGGTTTGGGGCTTGGGGATTTAGGGGGTTGACCGGGTTGGGGTTTCTGAGGTTTCTCGGGGTTTTAGGGTTTCGGGCTTTCAGGGCCTTTAGGGTTTGGGGCTTTCAGGGTTTAGGGTTTAGGGCTTTCAGGGCTTTTAGGGCTTGGGGCTTTTAGGGTTTAGGGCTTAGGGGTTTTATGGTTTAGGGCTTTCAGGGTTTAGGGTGTAGGGCTTTTAGGGTTTTGATACTCACACTCGGACAAGCCTGGTAAGGTCTGTAGCGAAACTGGTCCAACATGAAAAATCCGATGCTCGAGCGCGTGTCACTGAGTACCGCGTTGTCAAGAAGGGCTTATGACAAGACAACAACTGAGCTTGTAGAGCTTAGGGTTTAGGGCTTTCAGGGTTTAGGGCTTAGGGCTTTCAGGGTTTAGGGTTCAGGGCTTATGGCTTTTTCGGGTTTGGGGTTCAGGGCTTAGGGCTTACAGAGTTTACAAGGTATCTCGCAAGGGTTGATGGCTATAGGGTTTAGGGTTTAGGGTAACCCTGAGCCGCCCTGGATAGGCGTTCTGGGTAGATTGAAGTATAGTATAGCTATATAGCTCTAAGAGGGAGTAGTAATTACCACTAATAAGGTTGATGGCTGCCCTAAGCCCCCAAACTCTATATGATGGCAGAATCGTAAAGGTTTGGGGCAGAACAGGGCTGGCTGGGGCGGCGCAAAGAGCTTTGGGTGCGGGTGGCTCGAGCTCAAACAGATTGCTTAGGGCCCGTACGGGAATAAGTGTATTCACTGTTGTATCGAAGCTCTCATGTACCGTGATGGCGAGCCTATCCCAACCTACACACCGGAACACCCAGCTAGACACCTGTAATCTCCGTATAATAATGCCAATGCCAAGTACAACTAAACCCTTAACCCTACACTCCTACACTAGTGCATGCCATGGGCGTGGACCAGCGTGAAAATGAGAACCTCGGCAGTGTTGGTTGATAAGTTGATACTGCAAACTAGACACGGCTGCAAACATGTGGTCATCAGCTCTTGTTTAAAATCGGCGATCTGTCAACTCCTAGTGAATCAAGCCCTACTTTATAGGTCGAAGCCATGCGTTCGTTTCATTACATTCTTGGCCGCAGTCAAGACAGTCATCCACATGGAAAGGTGTAGGGATTATAGGGCCAACTTACACAACATGGCGGCAGCATTCCACAATATGTCGTGGGTAGTCTTGCATGAACAAAGAACTGCAATCTAGCCCAACACGCCGTAATCTTCAAGGCTGGGGAACAGCACGGTTGATTTTGGCTTTTGAGGGGTCTGGTGGTCCCCTGCTGTTTGGAAGCGCATCCAAATTAGCCATGGCCGCACCGCTACGGCGACCCTTCTGCAAAAAACAACGTTTTATGCTCCATGACACAGGCAAGATCACCATCTTCGAAGCTCATCTCATAGCAACGTGCCTAGGGTGCTATGGCGAAGTCTTGCGGTTACCAGATTCCCTTAATCGCCCGGATCTGTCAGACTCAGGAACGATTACGTACATTGGCTTCGGCCAAATACTTCCCAACATAACCCACATTGCATACAATGCACACTCTGTAACAACAAAAGCTGTTCGGCCTAGTTCACAGACCTGTGAGCTTGACAACTCTCACTAGAGGACAACATGGGAATCCTACCGGAAACTGCAAGGTCTAAAAAGCTTAGGATGGGCACTTGGGGGGGGTTCGCTGTTTTCCCAGAATAGGGTTTTGGGGCCCATTATACTGCAATCATAAAAAGGAACCCCAAAATAGTATTGGTAATTATTTAGGCCCTTACATTAGGGTCGTAGAGTCAAGACTAAGACTCACCTCCTGGGTGACCGAGCCGTTGCGTAACCACTGAGGGCATGGCTCAATCCCTTCGGGTTCAGATACAACCAGGACTTGTAGCGCCTCGGCTGCTCTAGAAGTGTGGGAATGTTTCTCATCTCCTGCTTGCCCCAAACTGCCTGAAACCCCGAAAATCTCACTGCTTGACCGGTTTGAGGCTTCGCCAAGGTTTCCGAGCCGGTGACACCGCAACCCTAACCCCCCGCTTCTCTGGCATCGCTTTGACGTCAACTTCGAATTTATACTTCCCCCCTCAATGGCAACAAACCGAGGCAGGAAGCTCAGTTCTCTACACCCCCTCGCGCAAAACACCCGACCCCGAAAACTAAACTCTTTCTACCGTCTGCCCTATACCCTACCTATGGTCTCCATTGTAGTTCCTTTTTGGGGATACCTTATAGAATCCTTAATATTTTAATATTAAATTGGTTAAACCAAGAAAAGAAACTACAATGGAGACTATAGGTAAGCCCTGAAAGAGAACTTATGAGCTTCGGGCTGCCCTCCAAAACTTGCACAGAGAGTCTGCGAGCGTAGTAGTGGACATTCCCCCGAGGGTCCACCATCCCGGGCCGGGACTTGAACTGAAACCAAGGGTGGGCGATGGGGGTCTAGGTTTCGGGTTTAGGGTTTTGGGGGGTTTAGTCGAAGTGAACATGGGAGGTTAGAGTGCGAGTGCCCAAAATTTCGGGGCATGGTCGTCGAAGGTGACGTAGACGTAAACAAAAGCAGATGATGACACCCCTACAACCACTTCTATTCAATGCCTCAATTTAAAAGCCCTATACAGGGTCTACCGGAACCCTTGTACGAAACGCAACCCTGAAGCCGAAGGCTCCCACGCCCCCAAACCCAAAACCTTTCTGGAATCCTCCTTCTGGAAGATCCCTTAAAGGCACCACCAAAAATGCATCCTTCCCACCGATAATATGGCACAAACTCATGAAAGCAACAGCCAGGAAACGGAGCTAGAGCCGCCACAGTGTAGGCAGACAGCGTACCGCCCTAGAGGGTTGGGTCGGGCTTCAGGGTACCTTTTCCTTTAACGGGCTCTGTAAAGGCTACCGCTTATTTTTGAAGGAAAGGATGCCCCTAACGTCGGTGTAAGGCAGAATGCAACTTGTTCTGATTCTTCCAGTCGAGAGCATCTGGCAGCTTCAAAGCGTGCGCCGGCTCTTACATGCATGTCTTTCTGAGACTTCCTTCAAGCTCGGCTTTGCTAGTTTTCTATTCTGCGTTGTCCGTCTCAGTGGGTTGACAGCCAACATTCCGGAGTTGCAGAAAATCAAAACCTAGTGTAGACTCTTATATTATGACCTAAACCCTAAACCCTATAGACCCTGAATGCTATGTACTCGGCCCTGCATCGTGACAAAAAGCCTGATGCTCTTGCAGGCTTTAGGACGTTACTAGCGCTTAAGGCTGTGAGGATTCAGGGCTTAGGGCTTATAAGGGTTGTGGACTTAGGGTTTAGGGATGGGAGAACTGGTCAGTTTCGGGTTCGTTGGTCCGGGCAGGGAGCACAGTGCAAATGTTAGACTGCGTCCGAAACCCTGCATCTGTCTGGCCTTCGGTCGGAAGCATGCAACACTTTCGTCCGTTTCGGTATACTGGTAACTCCCTTGGGGTCGCGTGCTAAAGACTGGGCAAAGATGCACGGCTTGGGAGACAAGAGCCTGGGATCTCTGTCCGGGACGCAAGGGAAGAGCTTGGGGCTCTGGGGTTGCTTTAGGGGGCGGTTTAGGGTTTAGGGTTTAGGGGTTTAGGGGTTTAGGGTTTAGGGTTTAGGGTTGAGGGTGAGGGCATAAAGGAGTGTGCGCACTTAAGATTTTGTCTAACTGACGAACCTTCTACCCTGAACACTGATCCCTATCCTCTGAAAGATAACAGATAACGATGATGGCAACCTAGCCGCTGGACACAGTCAAGACTAGCAAAAGCATTAGTAGTGCAGTGGCGATGCTGCTCGCATTGTTAACAGCAATCGAGCTAAGCATTGCAACAGTCTTACCAATCACAACCGCGTGTACAAATCTTGCCAATGACCCAATGCATGGTGGTAACATGGTAATTCTTCCAAAGGTACACTGCAAGCTTCCTTAAAACACCAGATTCAACAAACATGTCTCTAAGTTGCACCTGATCGTTCCCCTTTGGCTGTGCATACCCTGATGCCCTAAACCCTAAATCCCCAAAGACCGGAAGCCCTATAGAACCCCAAAATCCTGCAATGTAGGCTATCTGCGAGTAGTAAACACAGGGTTTAGAACTTATAGGGATATATAAGCAGATAACTACTCCCCACCTGCTACACTCCAGTCCTCCTGCCCTAAAACCCGAGTATTGAAGCCCGGGTCTGTTCCCCAACCCTACCTATAGTCTCCATTGTAGTTCCTTTTTGGGGATACCTTATAAAATCCTTATTATATATTTGGTTAAACCAAAAAAAGGAGCTAATGGAGACTACAGGTAAACCCTAAACCGTTTCCCCCCATGCCCCTTCCCTCCGCGCCAGCGAAACGTCGCCCGGCACAGGAGGCCTGCGACTCGACCCCAAAATCCGACAGCCCCTCAAGTTTTTGTAGGATTCTGCGGGCTTGATCTGGCAGGCTCTGGGTTTCTACTACAACTCCAGGCCTCTTCATGGAAAGCTCCTACTAGGGAGTCAAGGACTAAATTCCCTCAAAAGATGCCAGGCCCCCAACCCAGACTTAAACCCTAAACCCTAAACCCTAAACCCTAAACTTCATTGAGGGAGTTCGGAGTCACTGAGAAGCCTTTGGTTGCCGTGCTTGCCCTTCTGATTCCTATGGTCTTTACTGATGTGGCCTTTTCGGCTTAATCTGGCCAGGGCTTTAGGCTCAGAAAAGGTGTGCTTGCCTGTGTCTATGTGTACTCATGTGTGTCTGTCCGTCCGTTTGTCTGTCTGTTTGTGTGCATGCGTACTAAACGTACTCCTCAGTTGCTGCTGCACCCGGGGTTATGCTGAGCTTGTCCTCTAAAGAATTACTCAAGGATATTTGAAGAAGAAGCAGAAGAAGCAATGGCCATCAACACCCTACTTCGCAACCCCGAAAGGCCATCAATTCTCCTGACCGTGGACATTCATCAACATCCTTTCGGGAGCTAGGGATCAGGGTGCCTGCCGACTTCCTGGTGTGGGGCTCAAGCCCGAAACGGCAATCCACCCTGATGGCTTGAGAAACCCTGCACACAAGCTTCGTGTCCCAGGTGCGTCTCCACACCCAACTGAACCGGCGAGAAGTTCTGTGTGGTGGAGGACCCGGTGGCCTCACACCCGTGACCTGAGCTTGAGGAATCACAGTTGGGGTTGGGGGTTTAGGGTTATGGGGTCTTTATAATGGCCTGTTTAGTCTGTTAGCTTAGCTGTTTAGGATCGCTCAGGGTGTGAGGCTTATTGGGTTCGGGCTAGGCGCTTTGCGTTCAGGATGTGGGTCAAGGGATCTCCCTCTCGGACGCGTGACACTGAGCTCATAGCTTGTCACATGTAGCCTCAGATCATTCGAGACTGTCACGGCCACAGCCCTAAGGGTCCATGTAGCCATTCTGTATATACTGGGGTCATAAAGTACCCATGTCGGAACCCCTTTAAGGCCAAAAGGATGTGGGTAGTTCTCTAAAATAGGGTCCCTTTTTGGGTCCTCAATATAGTACGGCACCCTTATAATATGGACCCAGTAAGGAACCCTGATTTAGAAAATTACCCATGTACTTTCTGGGCACATGAACCGTTAAAGCATGGGCAGCATGAGAAAATCTCACGAAATCCTTCCCAAACCACTGCTGAACCTAGGGAGCGGCCTCAGCTTCGGCAGCTTCAGCAGCCAGTGCTACATCACAGTTTAGGGTTTAGGGGTTTAGGGGTTATAGGGGTTTTGGGTTTAGGGGTTCAGGGGTTAGGGTTTAATTTAAGGTTTGGGGCCCGGGGTGGTTTTGGGTTTAGAATCCCTTTTTTGCAGCAGGCTTGCGTAGTCTCGCCTGGACACTCTGAACCGCTCGTGTTCACGATTCGCGCACGAAGACGTTAAATCCTTAGGCTCCCCTGTGCTTAAAGGATCATGGGACTTCGTAACTAGGGTTATAAATAAGGTAACTATAAGTATAACCCCAATTTGGGTACTTATAACCTTACTTACCAAGTCCCATGATCCTCCAAGTAGCCCAATGCACATCCCAAGACTGTGGGCTACGGCAGAAAGTCGGCCCGCCAATGCAAGATCACCAAACCTGCAAACCTACACCATGAACTCTGAACTTGTAATCCCATCCGATATCCGTACCTTTTTCTTGTTGTTCACTTCAAGGAGGGAGGTGCTCTAATAGCCGGATTCAAGAAATTCTCGCCCAGGGACCGAAGCCCTTGAAAGGAAGCTGCACTGCACCATGGAGGATCTGAGGGCGGTCGTTTGGGTTTAAGTGAAGGGTTTCAGGGTTTTAGGTTTTAGGGTTTAGCGTTAGGGTTTTAGGGTTCAGGGTTTAGGGGTCTGGAAGGTTTTCTAGGGAGTTGGTTTTCGAGTTTCTGACGGTCTTCAGCGCGCCGGATTGGCTTCTTATACCGCGCCACAATCGAGACCCGAAGCCCATATTATCCCTAAACTCTAAACCCTAAACCCCTACACCCTAAACCCTAAACCCCTAAACCCTAAACCCTAAACCGTCGTTGACCCTCAACTCCAGGGGTTTAGGATGCAACTCGGGCAAGCCCGCTAGCCCAAGAGAAAATCGTCTCTTACGCTTTTAAGGGGCCTCTTCCGTACCAGAAACCCTTCTGCCCTAAACCCTAAACCTGAACCGTGCGAACAAGCAAAGAGTTTCGGGTTGGAGGCTCAAGTTCTGGAACTAAATACCGGTTTACGGCACTCTGAGCCCTACACGTCCATATTAAGTCGCTTTTTGGTCTTTAGAGTGCGGGTCTTCAGTTGGCAGAAGTTGAGCGTTAGGGCTTTGAGTCTCCCTGGACCCCAAAACTATGTAGAATAACGGCCTTTTATGTGTGTTGGTCCATTATTTGGGCGTTTCGGTAGTGTTTTGAGAGACTTTTCTCCGCAGTGTGACAAGGCTGGCTATCAAGGTTTATCGGATCCAGGGCTTAAGCCCTATGAACCCTAAGCCCTAACCCTTGGTAGCCCTTAGGTTTAGGGTTTAGGGTTTAGGGTTTAGGGTTTAGGGTTAAGCCTTAAACCTTGGGGCTTAGGCTCAGGCATCCTGCAGACGAGCAATAAACTGAACACGGAGCATAATTAGGAAGCTGCAAGCAACGAGCGAACACCCCGCCAGGATGCCGAACTTAGCACTGCAAAGCTTTACCAAGACGCTGGTTCGATGGCCAACTGTGCCTCAAGGTTTCTAGCGTCACATCTGAAACCGGTAACCACCCAGTCAAAACTCCAAGCTTAGTGCAACCTTCAGCCCTTAAGCCCCGGCCCTAATCCGCAGAATTTCATCCTAAACCCTAAACCCTAAACCCTAAACCCGAACCTTCAGAGTCAGCCAAGGGTAGGGGTGGACCATCGGCTTGGAACTACCGCACTTCCGACCCAAAGGTCTGCAGAAAGCGTTGCATCCGACACTACCTATAGTCTCCTAGAGTTTAGGGTTTAGGGTTTAGGGTTTAGGGTTTACCTATAGTCTCCATTGTAGTTCCTTTTCTTGGTGGAAACCAAAAATAAAATAAGGAGTTTTACAAGGTATCCCCCGAAAGGAACTACAATGGAGACTATAGGTAGGAATGAGGCTCCCAAGCTGAACTTTGCAGGCATCCATATAACATCCACCCATTTTATTCAAGGACTCCCTGCAATCCGGCACATCGAAGCTGGGCTGCCAGCATTCTTAGAACTGGAACATCCACCCATCGTCGGTGCTCCAGAGATTGGGCTGTAAGCTGTGTGATGACTGTGGCTGGCTTGAGGGTTGCATGCAGTGTCCTTTTCTGCTACTGGACTGAAGTCTAACACCACCCTAAGCTCCTAAACCCATAGCCCTAAACCCTAAACTCCTAAACCCTAAACTCCTAAACCCATAACCCTAAAGTGAAGGTCGGTCTTCAGCTTCCGATTCCCTCTGTATGGACTGGGGATGGCCTGAAATCATCATGGTGCTTCGACATGGACGGCTCTAACTTCTGCAAGCGCCCACGGAAAATATCGAAGACATGCAAGGCTCGACGGGCGGGGGGTTGAGGGCGAAGTTTTAGAAGAAGTAATATCATGGAGTAATTTGATTAAGAAACTATGGTTCTTTGTTGGGGTACTTCATATGAATCCTAATACTGTTGTTTTAGAGGGGCACGGTTTACACAATGCCAACAAGCAGCTGGCAGTTCGCATGGCTTGATGATTCTTGGCTACCCCGGAAACCCAAACTGAAGCGTGTAAGCCTTGACGATTGAGACACGGTGGTGGTCATCTTATCCTGGTGTCTTTCTTTATGAGTCCGAGAAGATTCAACTTCCGCTCTATAACAGTTCACATATCCCACAAAGTCATGTATCCTAGCTGTTCCAATCGTGATCCTTCAACCTCACAGCCTCGAAGAAGCCTACGGTCCCCCCCCCCCCCCCGCAACTACGCGTAAAGATGCTAAAACAACAAAACGCAGAATAAGGTAGCCCTAGCCTGAAGAAGCACCTGCTTGAAACCCGATAAAACCCTTCTTCGACCCTGTTAGAAAAACCCTATAAACCCTATAAATCCCAAACCCCAAACCCTACCAAAAACTCATCAAAGGAAGGCTTGAGCTCAAGAGCGCCAATCCAATGCACTACGAGCTCGCGCTTCTAAAGATTGTCCACCGCAAGGGCGTAGGGCTTAAGGTTTAGGGGCTTACTTACTAATGTACTGCTGAAAAGAATTGTTAAAAAAGGCCTACAGGGAACCCTGGGCGCCACAAGTCTGCTTTACCGGCTAGGCAAAGTCTTGCAAAGAGCTTTGGGCTGTCGGGTGCAAGATTCAAGGTCGAGGGTTTGGGGTTCAGGACTTCAGGGTTTAGGCACATTCCACAACCCCAAAGGGTCCAAGTACTAGTATAGTATATACTTTCGGGGCCCAAATACCTACTAAGTACCTACTATAATGGTACTTGGACCCTTTGGGAACCCTAAAGAATGGTAGTCCCCTCTCTGCCAAAAGCTTCCAGAGAGCTGGCCTGCACGTAGCCCTGCATTCCTCCCTCCTCGGGCGATTTTCAGGGGGTCGGGAATGGAATGAACACCACGGAATTTCAAGATTTGTCAAGAAAACCTAGCAACTAGTAGAAACTTTTTGGATGAACATGAAGCAGACAAGTAGCCCTAAGCCTATAAAAGAAAACTCCCAACATAAATAGCAGAGTGCATGCAGCGTATGCTTGCAGGTAAGCGTGCATTGGGCAAAGCCTAGAGGCTTCAGGGACAAGGCCTTGTCACTTGGGGTCACGGCTGGGGCTTGCTGAGGGATCAAGGCATTGACGTTTCGTTCACAATCGAAGATGTTCGCAATATCTGTGCTTGGTACGACGGGTTCTCATCGAATGCAGCAAAGAATCGTCGACGCTGAACATGTCTGTGACCTCTTCTCATGGCATAATTGTTAGTCATGACCTCTGCAACCAATGAGGTAAATACTTAATTGGCCGAACGCAACAGGAGGAACTAATTACAATGGAACACAAAGAAGTCCTAAACCCTATAAACCCCTAAACCCCAAACCCTACGCCCAAAAACCCAGTGTTTAGCCAAGCAGCTGGAGGACCCAGAAAGCGGAGGGGAACGTTGAGACGAGAGGCGGCAGCCACCTGGAAACTTTCGAGTTTCGGGTTTAGGTTTGAGCGTTTGGGGGTTTAGGGGGTTTAGGGGGTTTAGGAGTTTAGTGTTTATGGGTTTAGGTTTTGGAGTTTAGGGGTTTAGGGCTTAAAGGGTCTATAGGGCTTAGGGGTGGGGGGCAGGCACCTGGAAACACCGGTGTGAACCATTCTACGGCTTATAGGCTTTACAGTAGGGCTTGGGGGCAGGTTTAGGATTTACATGCAGCCTCTTGTGGCCCAGAGTCTACAGGACTTATGTAGGGCTCTTTTTCAAGAAGTAGGGCAAGAGCGTCCCTGAGCCTGGCGTAATGCTTCAGTAAAGCTCCAAATGACCTAGATAACCTCCAGACCCAACAACCAACACAAACGCCATGTTGATAACCCGCATGCCTTGCAAACCCTAAATTGTAGAATCCCATATAAGTCGCTTGTGACAGCTTACAAAACCAGTAGCAAATCTTGACAAGCTGTTTGCAAAACATAATTTGAACAAACGCACCAAACTTTCAGCCTCGTGCCACAAGCCAGCCGGCGTAATAAATGCTTCAGAAATAAAGAGGCCGATGGAATACAATCGCTACCAGTCAGTAAAGATCCGAATAAGATATGATGTTGACCTCATAATTGTATTCCCACCTCAATTATAAAACCCGACCCCAGAACTCAATTATCAACCCCCCCTTAATTCTGATGGAGTACTAACAAATGCCGTTCTTCCGAATTACGAAACCAGGAAAAAGAAAGCAAACTTTAGAAGCCAAGCCCTTTGATTTGCAAACCTTTGGATTCAAAATGAAAGCAAACAGTAGAAGCCAAACAAAACCTTGATTGGGAAAGCTTTCGATTACAAAGGAAAGCAAGCTTTAGATGCCGAGCCCTTCATTGGGAAAGCTTTTGGATTCGCTAAAAAGCAAGCTTTCGGATTCGAAAAAATTACCATGAGCGCTCCAGTATTGCAGACAGAGACAAACTGCGACCCTTCCAGCATTGCGGAGAGAGACAAACTTGCCTTGGCTGCCCGAAGAAGCAGGCTCTACTGTATTAGTGTACTTTTGTAATACTGTACTGCACTACGATGCCCCCGGCCCTGAAATCAATCGGGGAGGGTTATTATTATGAGGTTGACATTCCTGCTGAACTGCTCGCTTTGGGGCTTCCCAGAAAATTCCCAGAGATCTACTCACTAAGCCACTAAGCCCGATGAAGTCAATGATATAATAGTGTCTAAGGGGGGTATATCCTTGCTAGGTCCATGCACCCTTATGCGATGCTCTACACCCGAGCCCCAGGGTCAGCAGAACGTCTAGCCCCACCCAGAGATCTCATCCAAAAGCCAATACTTCAAAAACCGGACCATCAAAACAATCAGAAATCCTACTCCATGAATCACTGCGTTGCAATTCCTGCCACCCTCGAGTTGAAGCCACTTCTCGCTTGCAGGGGTCTTGGCGGAGGGTCTATGTGCGACGAAACCTCGAACACTCAGAATCCACAAGCCATCAACGTGAACTCCGAGACACCCGGAGCCCTGAACCCCGAAAGCCCTAAACTCTAAACAACCCTAAACCCTAAACCCAAGGCCCTTTTTTAACCCAGGCTCTGATTAGGGCCCTACCTTAAGAACCCAAAACCCACTTTTCTGTAGGCTCTTATTATAAACCCTAATATGGGAATTTATAGGGACCCTACAAAAAAGTAGGTTTTGGGTTCTTAAGGTAAACCCGAAACCGACGGTGGTTTCGAAACCCCCGGGCCGTTGCGCAAAGGTTACCGCCCACGGAGCTCAGGAGATGGTAGGCCCAAAAATTGACCTGCCAAATAGGGTTTAGGCTTAGGGGTTTAAGGTTAGTTTAGGGTTTAGGCTTTAGGGTTTAAGGTTAGTTTAGGGTTTAGGCTTTAGGGTTTAAGGTTAGTTTAGGGTTTAGGCTTTGGGGGTTTTAGGGTTTGACCACCCTAGATTCCCACATCATTAGGAAACCATTATACTTCTATCAAGCTCGAAAGCTGAAATCCTAAACCCTATACCCGAAACCCTGGTCCTAAAACCTGTGCCCCAAAAACTAGGCCCCAAACCCTAAGCGCCAATACTCTAGACTTATAAGTCCTAAGTCCCACACCACAGGCCCTAAACCAAGCCCCAAGCCGACGCCGTAGACCGTAAACCCTAAGCCCCAAACCCAAGGCCCTGAACCCTATACCCCAAACACTAGCCGTCGAAATCGTCAGATTCCCACTAAGCCACCCTAATAAAGACCCAAGGTCCAAGGTTTCTAAATCCGGTTCCCATATTGGGAGAAGAGAAAGGTTTACAGAGGCAGGAAAACTTGTGTAAGCGCTGGGATGTAGCGTCCCAGGTCGACTTTGACCTGCGAAACCTTCCGACAAAAGACACCTAATTCAGCTGCAGTAAAACACGCGGCGTTATGGAAATATCGTATATAAACATACCAAATATGTACATATATATATATATATATGATATATATATATATACACACACATACATATGTACGTATGTATGTAATGTAATGTAATGTAATGTAATGTAATGTAATGTAATGTAATGTAATGTAATGTAATGTAATGTAATGTAATGTGATGTATGTACGTACGTATGTATGTATGTATGTATGTATGTATGTATGTATACATATACATGACACATGTGTAGACTAGTGGTTCCTTCAGCTACATGCACATCTTCGAGCAAAACAGTTGACAATCACAAGAATTTCAGAGTGGCTCACATCGGGATCACCATGGGTCGCTGGCTTGGCTGTTTGGGTTTTTGAAGGTTCTGCACGCAATAGTAATAGTATTCATCGTCATGCTATTCGACTGTGGTGCCGGGTAGTGCTTCCGGGCAGCTATGTTCTGGGAGACTTCGTTGCCGTTGGAGAAAAGCCCCAGAAGCCCGGACAAAGCTAAGGGACCGCGCATCATGGCAGAGCCGTACAGACCTGCGAGTAACGAGGAAATGATCAGGTGAGGGCCGTGAGTTGAGGGGGTGGGCGTGCCAAGCTTTCAGGCTGAGGAACAGCCGGTGTTGTTGTGGTAAAGGTGTTGGCGCTCTTGGGCATTTGGACCTATGACATGCATGGGAGACACCACACTTTGAACTTCAAGACATCATGGGTATTGGTGCTGTCGGCTGTTGGACATGCGTCTGTGCCGTCATGTTACAATGCCACGGAGAGTCGAAACATGTTTCTGAGAGTAGAGGGGCGATAGTACAAGGGTTTCACTATCGGATTAATCCTGTCTGGGAGCAGAACTGCACCATTGACACGAAGATGGAAGCTGACACAAAACAAATTGCCCATGAAGAACAGAAATGAAATGGAAACAAAGCTTTGAACAATTGACAAAAGACCGTGGCATCATACTCGAGACTCTGTCGGAACGGAGACAAGCAAAGAACCGTCCGGCCTGGCTATCCTCAACCCTAAACTGAAAACCCTAATTCCCTAAACCCTACTTTCCTAAGCCCTAAACTCTAAACCCCTGAACCCAAACGCCTGTAAACCCTAAACCCCTAAACCCTCAACCCGAAACCTACTCCAGAACCCGGGCTGTTGGCTGGCCAGTCGTGCTAGGGGTTTAGGCTTTAGGGCTTTAGGGTTTGAGGGTTTGAGGGTTTAGGGTTTAGGGCTTTAGGGTTTGAGGGTTTGAGGGTTTAGGGTTGTAGGGTTTAGGGTTTAGGGTTTAGGGTTGTAGGGTTTAGGCGTTTAGGGTTTAGGGTTTTAGCATTTAGGGTTTAGGGGGTTTAGGGGTTTGGGGTTTCGGGTTAAGGAGCCGACTATCTAGGGCGCACGGGACTCTGACAGCCTGAGGCTCACGAGCACTAAAAAAGGTTGGAAGTCTGGGCACCTAATACGGACCCTTAGGCCTTTCTAGGGACCCTTGAAGGAAGATATAGGGTATATAGTAGGTGTGTAAGGATCCCAGGGTTAAGGGCCCATACTAGGGGCCCATGGGTTCAACCTTAGAACTAAAGCCCTCAAGCCGCCTCAAGCTCCCTACCCCTAAAAAGCCTCAACCCCGTAAGCCTCATACAACTCTATGAGAGCCCTAATTATTAATAAACCCGGTAAGCCCCATAAAGCTCTATAAACCCTAAACCCTAAAACCCCAAACCCTAAACCCTAAACCCTAAAACCCGAAACCCTAAAACCCCTAAACCCTTAAACCCTACACCCTAAACCCTAAACCCTAAAACCCTAAACCCTAAAACCCCAAACCCTAACAACTCAGCAAGCGGACGGCAGGCCCGTGTCCGTCGAGGCCGGGCCCTTAATGCCCTGTCGGATAAATCTGAGGGGCGATCGCAGGGTCGGAACAGTTTGGTTTAAGGGCTTTAGGGCTTCAGGGTTCTAGGGTTTAGGGTTTAAGGGTTTAGGGTTTAGGGGTTTCGGGTTTAGGGCTTAGGGTTGACAGTTTGGTTTAGGGTTTAGGGGTTTTAGGGGTTTTGGGGGTTTGAGGGTTTAGGGATGAGGGGTTTCGGGTTTAGGGCTTAAGGGCTTTAGGGGTTTAGGGTTTAGGGGTTTCGGGTTTAGGGCTTAAGGTTGAGCGTTTTGGGTTTAGGGTTAAAGGGTTTAGAATTAGCCATAACATCCCCCTACCACTTGCAAGTCCCCTTATGTACGTAATAATAGTTAACTCCTCACACTTAATTAAACCCAATTGAACGCTGTTCAGGCCACCGAAGTTATTTGAGCCGGTCTGTGGGTTTTGAGGCTAAGCGTTACGGGGTGTTGCAGGTGTCGCCTTGGCTTGGGTATAAGATTCTGCGCTTTTGGGTTGCGGATGTTTTGGCTTTGGTGTCGCATGTTTGTTTTGTTGCTATTTCGAGGCTATGGCATTGTGTATGCCCTACATACCCCCTAAACCCTTAAACCCTAAATCCCTAAACCCTAAACTCCAAACCCTAAACCCCTAAACCCTGAACCTTCAATTCTCACTCGTGCTTCGACTTTCGGGCATCAGCATTGTGGCGTTCTCGTTTTCCGAGACCTGATGAAACATCGTTAACCAGAAGGGGGCTGGAGTCGTTTTAGGGTTTAGGGTTTAGGGTTTAGGGTAGAAGATTTTATACTACCAATGCGGCAACCTAAGGACCAGTATTACTACTAACTCCTCAGGCTCGTGTATTCTCTGGAGTCAAGGTGTCCACAGTGTGTCAGAAGCTAGGTCGGGGCGAAGCGCCGCCGCGCGGACGAAGGGTACGATTCTTCAAGGTTCAGGGCAAGATTCGGGTGTAGATGAGTGTGTAGGTACCCAGTTTTGAAAACTCTACACCCTCGAGAGTTTATAAACCCTACCTGTAGCCGAAAAGACCTTCCCTTGTCAGGGTTCCCTAATATGGTTTCTCTATCTCTCTATCTATCTATCTATCTATCTATCTATCTATCTATTTATCTATCTATCTATCTATCTATCTATCTATCTATCTATCTATATAGTTCCTTAAAGAAGTATAGGTTTTTTGGGCCACCGGTAAGCCCTAAGCCCGAGGCCCGAAACCTCGGAAGGCCGGATGTCTTCCCCTGCAACTGAGGCCTCCCGCCCTCGGAGCAAAAACCCCAGCGCGCGACCGCCGCTGAGCCTGACTACGGTTCGGGTTTAGGGGGTTTTAGGGGTTTGGGGTTTAGGAGTTTAGGGAAGTTTAGGGTTTGAGGTTTTAAGGTTTAGAGGTTTAGGGCACAGGGTCTTTGGGAATTGTCAGCTTAAAGGCTAAGAAAACCCTAAGCCCTAAACCCGAAGCGCCCAAAGCACAGAAGCTTAGCCCTAGCGCTAGCCCCGAATGCAGAAGCCCGCCGTCCAAAAAACAGTAGATCCCAGATCCGAACCTGCCAGAAAAGCTTGATAGAGCCGTTGAAGAGCAGCCGTTTCAATTGTTCAAACCCTTATAATTAGAGCCCTTTATACAGTGACAGAGCTAAGTCGCATCGTGTTGTTTGGATCCCACCCCGCAGTAGCGGGAAGCACCCGGGGCAACGAGCGTCTACTTGAGGATTCGGGATCGAGTTGATTCGGGTGTTGTTGAGGTTGAAGCTGCATTTACAGCAATTTACATGGGGGACTCTTTCTTTCTGTAGTGGTGTAGCAACAACAACAACGGAGCAGCAGAAGCCGTAGTAGCTGTTCTGTTTTTGCAGTCATCCAGTACTAGGTAGCGATGCTTGCCATTGGCCCAGGTATTTTGCCGATTTGGGCTTGCTGACAATCGCCATGTAGGACATCCACGGAGAAACCAGGGCATTTGATACCTGGTAACTCTTCTAATCGCTCTTCTACTGCCACAGTGGTCTCAGTCACTCTGATCGGCGCCGGACACACACCGAATGGTTGCTTGGGTTGCGCTGTGATGCCACCTATGCTTGTCTTGCGTGGCTGGTGCTTCTAGATCGGAATAGCCGCTTCTGATGCGTTATGATTGCACCCACGTGTGTCTTGCGCGGGTGCTTCTCAAATCGACCGTCTACATGGGGAATGGTTGGCTTGGTTGGGCTGTGACACCAATGATGTATTTCTATTGTGCCGCTTATGAAATCGAGCGACCCGGGGAATTGCTGTTTCTGATGTGTTATGACTCCACCGACGTGTGTCTTGTGCGCGTGCTTCTCAAATCGAGCGTCTGCATGGGGAATTGTTGGCTTGGTTGTGCTGTGATGCCGCTGATGTTTGTCTTGAGAGTGTGCTTGTCGCGTGTCGACATTGGGAACAGCTGCTTCTGATGGGTTATGATTCCACCGACGTGTGTCTTGCGCCGGCGCTTCTTGAATCGAGCATCTACATAGGTAATGATTTGGTTACCATGTGTTTTTTGTCTAGTTTGCGCGGCGTCTACATGCAAAGCCATGTTGGTGTGACCATGATGTAAGCTCATCGTATCGCACGCATCCCCTTAGACAGCTGTGTTCCAACGAAAGCGATGTGACTTAGGACCGTGACTGCAAGAACCTTTACAGAAAACCTCGAAGAACCCTACAGCGGCGTAATAGAGGTCCTAAGCCCTAAGCCTTGCACTTCCCTAAGCCCTCAAACCACCCTAAACCTTATCAACCTCCCTAAGCCCATTATCATTGTTTAGGTTCCTTATACGTTTCTAAGTTTTATTCGAATTTTACCATCAAGGAGCCCGAAACCTTATTGTAAATTATAAGGCCCCTACATTTGAATCCGCAAGTCTCAGGTCCAGGTCTTTTTTGCCGAAGTCTAAGACTCTCGGTGCCCTGGCAGGAACTGGCTGGTTGTTAGGGGTTTAGGGTTTAGGGTTTAGGGTTTAGGGGGTTTAGGGTTTAGGGTTTCGGGTTAGGGGTGTTTAGTGTTTAGGGTTCAAGCAACGTGTGTGGCCGACTACCCAGCTGATGATCAGAGCCTGGGTTAATAAAAGGGTTTAAGAGTTTAGAGCCATTTAGGGGTTTAGGGCTTAGGGGATTAACCGGTCATTCTGTCCTTGATTGCCTGTAGTACAGACCCTCAAGGCCCTGAAGGTTATGAATAAACTATCGTTTGGGATTGGTGGGGTCCAAGGGCTCAGAGATGAAAGGTCGATGCGTCCCTAGTGATGGGGCTCAAGTTTGGCGGTCTACGGCGTGTTTTGAAAAGCTCAAGGATTCAACGTCTACGTATGTGAGGTTTTGAGGGTAGGCGTTCAGGGTTTGCGCTTTGTGTGTCGGTTTTGGGCTTTACACTTTGGAGTCAATTGCATTTCTTGGAGCCGTCCCTGCAGCAAGATTTGATCATCCCAACCCCCAGCCCATGTCAACTGTCTTCTGTTACCCCAAACCGTAGCCTTATCCTAAACCTCGTTGAACCCTGAGCAACTTGAGGATCTTCAGGGTGCCGTGGCCAGGAAGAAGATGATGACCATACTGTGACGAATGTTCTCTGCCTTGGTGTTTGGTCGTGTTCATGATGGCGGTGAGGGTCATGGGTCTGATGGTTGTGCTGATGGTAATAATGACTGTACCGGCCTGGGTGATACTGACCATGGTATTGTCGTCGCTCAATGTGACGTGTTGATACATCGCTCATTTCTGTGTATCTCCTGCTTCTGGCTGCATGGGGTGACATGTGGCGATATGTGGGTGTTCAGTAGATTCAGTAGCAGGCACTCCGGCATTCATGCATACGGACGGACAGGCGAGCAGTTAGACAGACAAAGAGACAAACAGACAGACAACATACACAGTTGCAAATATTAGGACCAGTACAACATATTAAAGGATCCATGGTCCATGCACACCATAAATAGCGTCCTGACTCTGAGCACCCACCCTCGGAATCAATAACGAGCTGTCCAGCTCCCCACATTCGGACCCCTAAACCCCAGAAGCCCCCACACCTGAACCTTGAAGCCTTAGCCCTGAACGCTCAACCCTAAACGCCTGAACCCTCAGCCCTCAACGTGCAAGCCAAAAGTCCCAATGTAGACCTGTAGATCTCTTAAAAGCAACCCTGAAATTTTAAGCCCTGATATAAAGCAAACCTTAAACGGAGCAGTCTAAAGGAACCCCCAAACCAGGAACCTGCCAAGGAAACCATTGAAGGAAACCAGAAACCGTAAACCCTAAACCCCAAACCCTAGACCCTAAACCCGAAACCCTAAACCCTAAACCCTAAACCCTAGACCCTAGACCCTAAACCCTAAACCCTCGTACCCCTTCAGGCGCCAAAGATCTGGCCGCCATCAACCCGTTGAACGACTCAGCGGAGTTGGATGTGCCAGTGAACGCATGGAATAGGCCGGGGTTAGGTTTTCCTGACGGTCAGGATTTTTCATAAGGCTTAGGGTTTCCCAAAGGCTTAGGGTTTAGGGCGTGGTTGGGGTTTTCGGATGTGGGGTTAGGATTCGGATTAGTGTTCGGGGTTGGGGGATGTGAGCATAGAGTTTCTTCGGAGCAGGATTTACAGTAGGATTTAGGGCTTATGGACCAGGGATGAGGGTTCAGGTCTGGGAAATAGACTTTAGGGTCCACTAGGCACCCTGAACTTCGTGCTATAGTGAGGGTTCGAGCCTCTGCTTTTCATCCGATGCTGGACATCCACGACGGTTTAGGGTTTAGGGTTTAGGGTTTAGGGGATGCGAGATTCGGGGGAAGTACCGGTTGAAATCCCAGGAGACCAGCATGAAAACCAGCTGTGGTGAGGGAGCTGGTTGCCCTAAAGCTTGATTCCTGCCCGAGCATGCAGCACAGCCAAGCCCCGAACCTCGAAACCGATTGTCTTGTTTGACCTACTAGGCCTGCATGTTAAGCCCCAACCAAATCCCCCAGGCCCCAAGCTGTTTAAGGCCCAATACTACCCAACTCGAAGACACCCAATGTTGCTGCAAAATCAGGCCAGCGAGTACTGTCAACATGACAGCACATAGCAACAATGCAAGTTGGTGAATACGCAGAACATGTCAGAATTCACACAACGAACAAGAAACTCTTTCTTTAGATTCCAAGCTGACAACCAATTGCCTTGTATTGTAGGCTGGTCAGCGACGGCGCCGCCCTGGGCTCCACCGCTGGTTCCGATGCACTGGGAAACGAGCTGAACACGCTCCTCGAACGCTGATAGACCCCTTTTTAAGCAAACCTTGAAGGAGCACTGTAAGGAACCTTTTAAGTTACTTACCAGGCCCCAACCCCTAAGGGGTTAAAAAACCCTGAACGCAGTCCGTGTGTGTGTGTGTGTGTGTGTGTGTGTGTGTGTGGGTTTCAGCTTTGGCCGTGTCGGGGTCTATGTCATGCTATTCCTTTGGTTAGTGCTTGTTGATATCAGTAGACTGTTGTAGGCCCAAAGCCCCGATTTAATCTAAACCCCAAACTCCGAAACCCGGCACCCCCAAACCCTAAACCCATGCTGAGTGGATGGTCGGCCGATAGTCGGGCTGGATGTTATAGCAACCCTTATAGTAAGCAGAATCCACTACAGTAGAAGCCCGAAAGTTGGAAATCCGATAATTAGCCTCCATGCTTGACAGCAATGTATAGGGAATGCCAGCACAAGTTGTCCCTAATCCGGTTTCCAACTTTTTGGGGTTTACTGTAGTAGCCACTACCTGGACCCCAAAAGCATATGTAGAATTATAGCCCTTTATCGGTTTGCGGCCATTATTTTACTTGCTTTTAGGGGTTCAGGGCTTATAGTTTAGTCACTTATAGTTTAGTCATACTTGGAACATCATGGGACGCAGTAAGTATGGTTATAAGTACTTTAATTGGGGGGTTATAAGTAGTTATAAGTATAGTTAGCCTAATAATAGCCCCAGTTACTAAGTCCCATGATCCTTTAAGTACCTATAGTCTCCATTGTAGTTCCTTGTTGGGGATACCTTGTA
>CAJNDV010022179.1:45943-63327 GCA_905221635.1 Symbiodinium sp. CCMP2456
CCTTAAGGACGAAATGATCCCTAAAAGGCTTTAGGGTTTAGGGTTTAGGGTTTAGGGTTTAGGGTTTAGGGGGGCTTCAGGTTCATATAAAAAAAAAGGGATTCATAGTATAAGGGTATAGGGCTCATTACTTCTAAGGGTCATTTGGTCCCCAAGGGTCGGGGCTTCGCCGCAAACCCAAATAAACCCTCAACTTTCCAGGATCCTCCAAGGGGGCCCTTGAATGGAGCCCTTATGGCCCTTAATAGTGGGTATTTAGGGTCTATTTCAGGGTAGTTGGGGGGTCCAGGCTCAGCTCTAAACCATAAACCCTGAGTTCTAAACCCTAAGCCCTCAACGAGCGGAGTCTGAGACTGACCAGCCAACAAGTTTCGTGCCGAACAGAATCTTCGGGAAGCTTAGGGCGTTCGGGTTTAGGGGAAACCTGCCGGCTTCCTTCTGAAACCCTTCAGAACGATAGAGCCCTATTGTAACAAGGAGGGGCCCTAGAAAACAGTGACAGCGGAGGCCCGCGCGACAAGCTGCTGAGCGTCGGAAAAGCCATGTCGGCTTTGGAACGATTATTCTACTGCCGCATGCCTGAAACGGTTTAGGGTGGCTGTAAACCTACACCCTAAACCCCAAAACCCCTAAGCCCTAAACCCTAATCCCACTGTAAGGTTTCGGGGTTACGGCTCGAGTTTCGGGCTTGGGTTTTAGGGCCTCATTTCAGAATCGGTTTCGGGGCTTCGGGAACAAAGGGGCCTGAAAGCTTGCATCCTAAGCTTTATGGAGGTCATGGGCCCTGGCTCGAAGAAAAGAGGTTTAAATGACGGGCGATATTATTCCGTCACAGTCCCTGACAGCATTTTTTACGGCAACATACCTTAAAGACGTATTCTAATTATAGCCCCCTGTAGTAGGATGCTAGAGCTAGGCATCCGCATGGCTCGCTGCGAGACGGCCCGCGTGGCCGTTTTTTCGTCCTTGCCATTGCGGGATGGATCAGTATAGCTCTGCTGTAGACCAACGGAATCCTAAATGATGACCGATACCATTTCGGGGGCTCCTGATTAATTAGAACTCTGTCACAACATATCACAAAATCCTATTACGTAGTCTTAATTATTTAGGGCCCTACTCTAGGTGCGTCTCTGGACAGAGCTTTGAAATCTGGCCTAAGTAGGGATGACGTCGACGTACAGCATTCAGACGCCGTTGCCGTTACACCGCGAGTGTCAAGCAGAAGTTGTGTCTTCCGGTAATGTAGGGGGCCTACAGAAGTACTAATAATATTTTGTGGGGGTTCCTTATTATAATTGTAGTACAATGGGCCGCAAAACCCTATTTTAATTAAGGCCCCGACGTTAACCATCCTTCCTCTCTTAGCACCTAGTTGGGCACGTGGAGTGGCAGCTAGGGTAGAGCAGAGGCGTGGTTTTTCTAAAGTGGGTCCCAGCCAAGGGCGTTGGACTCCGATGGTAAGGAAGCCCCACACCGGAATTCAACTGAGCCAGCGACCCGAAGGGAATTGCATGCAGAAGGGGTGCGTCGGGAGGGTCTGACAGAGCAATTTCAAAAACCGCTGCTATCCCGAATAGTAGGAGGGGGATCCGTTGGTGCCTCGGTCAAGTCAAGGTCCAAGAAGCACGGCAACCTGACAGCAAGATTCTGCAATACAGTTCAGCTTTGAGTTCTTCCTAGGTTGCTGTTTTTTTGTAGTTTTGCTGTGTGTTGCGCTTTTGGCGTGGGAAGTTGTACGTATTCGGATGTTCATGTTTCCCCAAGCCTCGAGCACTCAGGGGTGTTGCATGCAGCTGTAGCATTTCTTGGATAATCCCCTAAACCCTAAATCCCTAAACCCAAAATCCCTAATTAAACCCTAAACCCTAAAGCCAAAAATTACCCTAAAGCTTATAAGGCCGGACCCCAAATCGTCTTCGTGGTTCCCTTAAACCAGCATTGCGCTGGACCTTCCCAAACACCTGCGGACCTCTATCCCCAAGCCCACGCCGCCCAGAGCCCTTAACAATGGAGCTGAAACAGATAGATAGATCGCTCGGTCGTTTTATCGATCGATGGATGGATGGATAGAGAGAAAGAGAGAGAGAGAGAGAGATATATATATATATACATACATACATACATACATACATACATACATACATACATACATAACACATATATTTTTTTATAGAAATACTTATCTCGCCCCGTAAAACGCCATCTGATACGTTTACTTAAATATGAACCAGAACCCTGAAGCTTCCATCCTCAACGTCAAGGCTCGGAGGCCAAGTCGCAGAAGCTTACATTCCGGAGTCTTAGGAGTCTTAAGGGTTTAGGGTTTAGGGTTTAGGGTTTGGGGTTTGGGGTTTAGGGTTTAGGGTTTGGGGTTTAGGGTTTAGGGTTTCGGGTAGAGGTCTTTGCAATGAGACAGTAGACAGAAAACAGAAGAAGCAAGGTGTGATGGGTCCCGAAGTGTTGGGTAAGCAGTAGACGCAGAGCACTCTGGCAGCCTCCTAAACCCTTGAACCCTAAACCTTAAACCCGACACCCGAATTTGCAAGCCTCAAACCCGAAACCTTAAATTTTACACTTTAAAGTCGAAACCCTAAGCCCTAAAGATTAAACTCGAGATCCTAAACCTTGCACCCGAAACCCATTATCCTAAACCCGAAGCCCGAAATCCTAACCCTACACCTTAAACCCGAAACCCTAAGCCCTAAATCCTAAACCCCATATTCCTTATACGTTTGTTTTGTTTGTGTGCGGAGCTTGCAAGAGAGCAAATCGCATGAGTTGTCGTTTAGGTTTTAGGGTTTAAAGTTGAGGGTTTGGGGTTTATGGTTCAGGGCTTTGGGTTTAGGGCTTCAGGGGTTTAGGGTTTATCGGTTCACTTGTTCCTGGGTTCGTGTTCATTGCTTAGGGTTAAAGGGTAACTTCCCAATTGTCCCAAGTCTGTTGGGTGCCATGTTACACCCAGGTATACCTCCGCAGGAAGTGCGCCAGCCCGAAGCCCAGTTTTGGGGATTTCGATTCAGGGCATTGGGGTGTTGGGTTTATGGGTTTAGTATTTGCGGATGGAGGTTTCGAGTTGTGGCGTTGGAGCCGGGGGCGTTGGATTTCTGGAGTTTGAGGTTCGCAGCAGGGGAGCGTTTCACCTCCCCTCTCAGCCGACCTAGGTATGAGAAGCCAGAGAGGGACCAACACTTCCTCAGACGTCAAGGAGATATACTTTAATTCACCTTACATCTTGGATCCTTCTAAAAATTCAGGTATAAACTGCCCTAACCCCCCAGGTACCTACTATATAGGGTACTAGAGCCCCTAAGGCCCTATATAGTAGGTACCTGGAGGGTCAGGGCTGTTTAATTGAAGGGTATCGGGCGCTTTGGGTAGACCGGTGGTTTCGAGACCTGGGCTTGGCTTCTGGCACGCGAAGCCCACGCCCGGCCATGGACAGCCGAAGAAAAGCACGCCTGACGCCGCAGAGCCAAAAGAAACCTACAGACCCTAAAAGCCTTAAATCCCAGAAACCCTGAACTCCATAAACCTTGGATCCTTGAATTTCTGAGCTCGAAACCCCGGGCCCTAAACCCGACTAAAAAAGCAAACTATGCATCAAAGGTGTGCTGAGGAGTTCCGCCAGTTCGACACGAACCGGGCCACGTGGCTGTAATATAGAGGCCTTAATAATTAGAATAGGGATTGGGGGGTAGATCATACTGTAGCTATATAATAAGGATCCCCCAAAACCCTATTCTAATTATTCAGGCCCCTTATAATCCAATACGGCTTCGTTGCAGAAAGGGGACGAAGTCGATGACTGTCGTGCGCTTGGCGGTTTGTAAGATCATTGAGGGCGATGACCAAGGTTGTGACCGTTGTGATGATCATGGTGATGATGACGGCGATGACGATGATGATGATGATGATGATGATGATGTTGGTGATGATGATGATGATGATGATGATGGCTGACCGTTGATAATGCGTATGTAGTGATTACATGTAGTATCTTGGCCTTGGATCCAGCCAACTGCAGCAATGGAAGCACGGACCTTGCCCTTTGTTACACTGTGCAGGGTGCTCATTTCGTTGGTGCAGTAATCCCGACGGCAGGTTGAGGTACCCATACCCTCAAGTCTTAAAAGCCCAAGTGCCTAGTAATAGCAATAACAGTACACTGTATACCCAAGTACCTTATTATTGGGTCCTTTGAACCCTATCTGAAGCACAGGTGGTAGCAGAGCAACTATTACAGGTCCCCAGACCATTTTCGGATGGGGCACAGAGACGTAATCGGTTTCCACGAGGCACTACAAGCACCGAGAGCATCACTTGTAGCTATCGATGCGAGAGTATAGATCCAAGCAACCAGAAAAACTGTTCTGTGTAATCCTGGTCCCAACACACAATTCAAGCGGTTTGTGGGCTGAGTCTGTTTAAAGTCGCCATATCGTACAGCCCTACCAAGGCTACACAGGATGAATTGTGGTAAACCGTGCCGCAGCCTACACAGCCATTTTTTTCTTGCCCAGGATGGTGTGCTCAGCATGACTGAATTCGAGGTCGCCGCCCGAAAGCGCCCCGCGTCCGCCGGAGATTTGGGCTTCATGCTTTCAGGAGGCCTGATATTTATCTAAGTTTGTTATTTGCACAAACAGAAGAATACATGAATGAAAACAAACAAACAATATACATATATACATATATACATATATATATATATACATTTGTATGTAGGTTTATACTGTTATACATGTGTGGCTTCCAATTATCAGCAAAATGCTTAGTCGGACAGAGAGTGTTGTGATAAGCGCAAATGTATCTTCCAGCAGCATCGTCGTCGCCATCGGCTTGCCGTCGTCCAGCCCGTGTCTGCAAACCAGCAGAACACCCACCCACGTTATTCCTGAACTGAAGCCGCACAATCCTTTATAGTTCTGAAAAGTTAAAAGCCCTAAACTCTGGACCCTAAATCCATCTAAAACTCGGAACCCTACAGCAGTAAGCATCACCCCGTTAGTAACTAGCTAGTAGGTCATAAACTAGTTGTGTTCTACAGTAGCCTTCACAGACCTCAAACCCTAAACCCCAAACCCTAAACCTTAAACCCTAAACCCCAAACCCTAAACCCTGAGACCCGAAGCCCAGGTTGTGACATCGCAGCCAATGACCCGATACCAGAAATCCTCCGGTCGACGATGCTCAAAGCCGCCGAGGCTAGAGTGGATGGCACCTCGGCGCCATTGTTGTTCCCTAACCCCCAAGGTACCTACTATATAGGGTACTAGAGCCCCTAAGGCCCTATATAGTAGGTACCTGGAGGGTCAGGGTGTTTGGATCTTAGAATAGGACATCACGTCCTATCATGTCATATCACACCATATCACATCAATGCATGCATACGTACCTGCATAGTAACTTACTTACGCCCGGTATAGGTTGTATGCTTTTAGGTTTTCGTTGTACTTGGATTCAGGTGTACCTGCTGAGCTTACACCGGGTCATGGGTGATGTTCGATGCCCCTGAAGCACAAGAACTCCAAGCTTAGGTTTAGGGTTTAGGGGTTAGGGGTTTAGGATTTAGGGTTTAGGGTGCAACAGAAAATCATGCCGAGGCAATGTTGGATTTGAAGACTTTCTTCTCTGGGTGTGGCAGTGCATCTTCATGGAAGAGCCGCTCGCTTTGCTTCATGCGCACGCTGCAAATTTCTACACCCCAAACCGGAAATCCTGAGTAGAACGACTCATCCGCCCTTTAGAACCTCAGCTGTTCTTTCCGCGGCTCCTGTAGATAAAGCAGCTAGGCTCTTCCCACTCGCATCCCGGGATGTAGCTGCGTTTCCTTCGTCGTGGCCTCATTTTTGCATCTTAAAGCTCCACTGACCTAAAACGAGTAGCTTACCAACCATATGGGCAGTTCTCTACATTCCGGTCCCGTTTGGGGTCCTTCCTTTAAAAGCTGCGGTTCTTTTTTCGGTCACCTAAAACGGGACCCTAATTTAGGGAACTACCCATATGATAGGAAACCCTGTTGCTCGTTATGTAAACAAATGGATCCCTACGGGAAGCCAAACCCCTAAGCCCTGGGCCTAAAACTACTCTCCAGTCCCTGCAAAGGGGCGGATAGCTGCCACGAGTTTCAATGCGCAGCTGGTTCAGGTCATGTCTGTTTCAGGATAGATCCCATTGAAGGCTTCGCAGAGACACTTAGTCTTTGTCCTTCGTTTGCAGGTGGTTTCGGGGTTAGGCGTCCGATCTATGGTCCGCGGCGTAGACCACAAATCCGTTACCAAAAAGAGTCGTTGTAGATTATGTTGGCAGACAGTACGACACTAATGTAGGGGTCGGCAGAAAGAGTAAGAGTATCCCATATGGATTCCTACCTCGCTACACTAAAATAACAACACCCTATTATAATCGTTCAGGCCCCTTTCTTATGTGCAATCCTCACACATGCACTTGCCATCTGATAACCTGATACTAGCCGTTTCAGCGCAAGGCCCAAGTGTTAGGTGTGTTGAGGGCTTGTGGTGTCTAGAAACGACGACCCTTAATGCAGATCCCTGACTCCCTTACCATCAGTTGTGTACATGAAGCTCTGAACATCTTTTGATAAGGCCTGAACCGTCTGACGTGGAAAGAACAGAGCCGTTAGGATGTCGCTTACGGACAGCTTCGAGCGTGAGCAGCGGAACTTAGCCCGGGAGTCGGGGCCCCGAGCGGGAGAACGGTCACCTAGGTGTCTCCGAAGTCTAAGAGTCTTAAATGTAGGGGTACTTTATGGCAGATCTTACTGGTAATACGGTCTATACTGGGGTGCCTCGTTTTGCAAGCTATATGCTGGTGCAAATTTATTGGAGTCTTAACTGTTGATCATAGCCGCTGTGATATAGCCATTTTGAGTAGCATCATCGCCATCAGTATCAGATCTACTCAGACATCGCAAACACGGTGTGCTAGCAACATCAACAGCATCACCAGTGAGGGCACCTGGTCGAACCAAGGGCATGCCAAGCCAGGAGAGCCGTCGCTTGAATGTACGTGTCTCTGTGCATATTCACACCTTTCCCATAGTGCCCGAACGCAATCACCAGCATTGGCAACACTTGCTCTTGTGATGTCTTCGGATTTCGGGTATGTGCCAGTGCCGTTTCCTGCACTGCTTCTGCGTCTAGTGCGAACAGAATCCCTGAACCCACAAGCACTATGAGCTGTCAGGCCTTTCTTCGTTTAGTAAGCCTTAAACCCGAAAATCCAACACCATAAACCCTGCACAACTGAAAGCCATTACCCTATTGCCAACGAAAAAGTAGCCAGATCCCAAAGTGGTAGGCCAAAACTCAAACTCCTCGAAGCCCCAAAACCCAAGATGCCAACGTCCTAGTCAAGTAGAGCTTTGGGTTTATGGGTTTAGGGTTTAGGAAGACCCAAAAATGTCAACCAGAGCAAACGACGACCTTACACCTTACACCCAAACCAACAGGCCTGCGTGCCCCAAGCTCTAAACCCCTGAACCCGGAAAAATCTAAGGACAAGACCTTACAACCATAAGCGCTGCACATCTCAAACCCTAAACCCTAAACCCTCAACACCACACATGAATCCTATGAGCCTTTCTAAACTTCTTGACACTTCGCTTGGCCCTTAGACCCTTAATATATGCCGTTCATGGGTACCTAAACAACTTTAGTAGGAGTGCGAAGTGCCATGGTGGAAAGATCCTGTAAGCAAATCTAAAAAGAAAACCCTCACCCTAAACCCTAAACCCCACACCCCACACCCTAAACACCCTAAACACCCTAAAAACCCTAAACCCTGAACCCAAACCCCAAACCCTAAACCCTAAACCCCAAACCCTAAACCCTAAACCCTCATACAGCCTTAGAGCTTCCTCAGCCCCTTTCGGCCCTGTACTCTCAAGTTTCCCAGAGCCCTAAATTTTAGGGTTTAGGGTTTAGGGTTAAAGCTCCCTTAGAACAATCCCTACAAGCCCGGCAAAATTAGGGTCTAGGGATGTTTAGGTGTAGGGTTGAGGGTTGAGGGGTTTAGGGTTTAAGGATGTTTAGGTGTAGGGTTTAGGGGTTTAGGGTTTAGGGTTTAGGGATGTTTTCGTTTAGGGTTAGCCAGGCCTATCAAGCCTAGATGCCCTCTCAACCCCACCTCGTAAGCGTCTTAATTCCATTATATCGTCCAGATGTTTGTTTCTAACCATCCTTGAGTCCTTATACAACCCTCAGTCCAGAAGCTAGTGACCGAACTCCTACAAACCCGGAAAGCCTAAATCCTCAACCCCATGACGATCCTAGGCCCTAAACCAGCGCGCTCCACCCCCCCATGCATAAACTCTAAAACCTTGAGCCAATAGGGCTGGGCAAGTCGCCTCTATGCTCTTCGTGGGTATATAAATTCCCTCAACAACTGAAACATTCGCCTTTTTTGCGCTTGGCGCATCCGCCCCTGGTACTCTAAACCCCAAACCCCAAGCCTTACCCCCAAGCCTTACCAAGCCTCAGAAACCCAAACCCCAAACCTTATAGAAACATTGAGAACCCCCAAACCCTAGGCCCGAAACTACGGTTGACGATATAAATCCTGCATTACCCATAATAAGGAATATACCTTAATTCCCATAGTTTAGGGTCCTTAACCTAATGCAGGATTTATACCATCAACAGTACCACCCCTAATCCCTAAACCTTAAACCCTAAAACCCTAAACCCTAAACCCTAACCCCCCCTAAACACGAAGTAAGTGGAGGTTGGGCTTCGACCTTCCCAAGCTCGAATCGCTAAAGGCCTCGTGGACGAAAAAGGGGGGGGGGTAGTAAGCTGTTGAAATGCCTGGAATTATTTGGGGTTAGGGTTTAGGGGTTTAGGGTTCAGGGTTTAGGGTTTAGGGCCGGTTTTGGTTTAGGGTTTAGGGTTTAGGGTTCAGGGTTAGGGTTTATAGGGCTGGGTGGAGATCGCCGAGGGCTTGCAGGGTTTATGAGGAGTAAAGGCCTGTTACACGAGCTTATGGACGGTTATACAGAGTTTTGGACGGTAGACCCTAAACGGCCCTAAACCCTAAACCTGTTTTGTGCTTTACCTTCGTGGCTTCTCAGGTGACGGTTTGGGATTTCAGAGGTTTAGAGTTCAGTTGGCCAGGTTCAGGAGTTCAGGTTTGTTTGGGTTTGGGGTTCAAGGTTATGACTCAAGGTTTACCTTGAACTACCATAACCTACTTTTTTGTAGGTCCTTACTATAAACCCTAATATCGAATTTAGGGGCCCTACAAAAAGTAGGTTTTGGTAGTTTAAGGTAGGGTTTAGGGTTTGGTTTGCCGGGGGTTCAGGGTTCAGGCATTCGAGTTGCGTGCGTGGTCTGCTTGCGCGAGGTTCAGCATGTTGCATTGTACCTATAGTCTCCATTGTAGTTCCTTTTTTTGGTTTAACCAATTGTATATTAAGCTATTTATAAGGTATCCCCAAAAAGGAACTACAATGGAGACTATAGGTACTGTAGACGGTGGTAGGTTGATGAATCAGAAAGGACATTTCTTCTCTTATCATTCTGCAGGTTCAGAGCAGGGCATTCGTTGTTTCTGACGTGTACCTTCCTTGGAACCGTCATAACCTGGTGCTTTTGAATGGCACTAAGGCGCTCTATACTTGAAAAAATGCCAAACCCTACACCCTAAAGCTAAACTCC
Source organism: Symbiodinium sp. CCMP2456 (assembly GCA_905221635.1). Classification (NCBI taxonomy): domain Eukaryota; class Dinophyceae; order Suessiales; family Symbiodiniaceae; genus Symbiodinium; species Symbiodinium sp. CCMP2456. The sequence continues at coordinate 55,624 of CAJNDV010022179.1, forward strand.
TCACCCCCAGCCGTTAGGATCTAGGTGCCGAGCCCTGACTTAATCCATAGTCCCTATAAAGCCCATATAATAACGCTGCAGATATTATAGGAAGTGTTCAACTCCTGTGACGACGATGGCAGCGGCTTCATCGAGTGGCCGGACAGAGGGGGGTTTGGGGTTTTGGGTTTAGGGTTTTGGGTTTAGGGCCTTAGGTTTGGGGATTAGGAAAAGGTTACGGCGCTGCATGTTGTACGAAGAGGCGAAACGCTGCAAATACCAGTGATTCGGGCATTGCCGCAGTACGAATGACGTTCTTACCGCCCTCCCCCACCACCCACCCCCCGCCCCCACCCAAACAAGAAACACAAACCCTCAAACCTGAAAAGTGGCCTAAACGCAGGGCGCGTTGCGGGCGCCTTTCTCATCGGAAAAAGGGGTCAGGATTGATTAGGAATACCCATATAGGCCCCATAGTAGTTCCTGTTTGGGGTTCATATATAAAATCCTATAAGGTAACCCCAGAAAGGAACTGCTATGGGGCCTTTGGGCAAGGGTTTGAAGATTTGGATTTCGATTTTAGGGCGGGCTGGATTGCGTCCCAGTGTGCCGGCTGTGCATCGCCATGAGCTGCGCGCTAAACCCTAAAGCCTGAACCCTAAAGCCTACCTTGAACTACCATAACCTACTTGTTTGTAGGTCCTTACTATAAACCCTAATATTGAATTTATAGAGACCATACTAAAAAGTAGGTTTGGGTAGTTTAAGGTAGGCTTCAGTCGACCTTTAGCCGTACGTCTTAGATGCACATCTTTACAGGTCGGGCGTAGCCTTTGGGCCCCAAGCACTAAAGCCTCACCCAGAATGTTTTAACCCTGAATCTTGTAGGGTTTAGGGTGTAGGGGTTTGGGTTCAGGGTTTAGGGTTTAGGGTTTAGGGTTTAGGGTTTAGGGTTTAGGGTTTAGGGTTTAGGGTTTACGGTTAAGGGTTTAGGGATCAAGCCCCAAACTCTTCATGCAGAAGCCCCGTGTCTCGGCTACGACCGAGCTTGAGTTTAGGGTTTAGGGTTTAGGCCCAAAGGTTCGAAAGTACCTATCTAGTAGAATGTAGGGTTTCTATATTAGGAAGTGTTATTATGATTTGGAAAAGTATCCTAAACCCTAAACCCTAAACCCGAAACCCGAAACCCGAAACCCTAAACCGTAACAGTACCTAGGACCCTTTGGGAGGGTTTTACAGGGCAGGTGCAGGCCGAGTGGCAGACGTATGGCCGGGCTAAGTGCAGGCAGGAGGCAGCGGGCAAAGGCCTACCTGCAGGGTTTAGGGTTTAGGGTTTAGGGTTTAGGGTTTAGGGGCCCTATAAGAACCATACCTTTTTGGGGCTTAGGGCTTAAGGTTTGTAGGGTGTAGGGAGTCGGGTTAAGGTAGGGCTACGCTGGGAACGGGAATATCAAGACCATCCCCTCGTAGTCCTGATCATCTTTCTAGCCATAAGTATAACCCTTTGCCTTTTGTCGTCATGCAGCCCGGCCCCGTGCCCCAAACCCTAAACCCTTACAGTAACCCTTACAACACCCTTCACAAAAACCCTAAACCCTAGACCCTAAACCCTAAACCCTTATAGTAACCCTTAGAGCACCCTTCACAAAACCCCAGTCGAATCCCCAACCCCTGAAGCTTTCATCATTGGCCGTCATTAGCCCTAACCTGCAAACCCCAAAGCCTTAATAGGGTTTAGGGTTTGGGGCTTAGGGGGTTTAATCCCAAAGCCTTAATAGGGTTCAGGGTTTAGGGTTTAGGGTGTTTAATCCCAAAGCCTTAAGAGGTTTGGGGTTTAGGAGTTTAGGGGTTTAGAGGTTTAGGGGTTTAGGGTTTAGGATTTAGGGGTTTAATAAACCTTATAGTTTCTGACTCCTCCAGGAGTTCGATCAGCTTGTTCGCTGCCTCCTGGACGCGAAGGAAGCGACGGAGTCACGGAAGCAACAGGTTCACAGTCTAGGGTTCATAAATTTAGGGCTTGGGCTTCCGAAGTATGAATAGCGCTCATTTCTAGCCCTGTCTCTCTCTCTCTCTCTTCCCCCCTCCCTGTCAGTCGGTCGGTCTGTTTGTGTTTGTCCGTGTGTTTGTCTATCTGTATGTTGAGGCTGTTGAGGGTCTGAGCATTTGGCGCCATATAGGTACTGTTTTAAAACAGTGGCGAACTCTGTTGCGGATCCAGCTTGGAGAACTGCCCACATAGTTATTTTCAGCTCTGTGTTCTTTGAACCCAACTTCGGACTCGAAACACAAGTACATGCGTGTAATCGTGGTGTTTCGGAGCGGAACTTCATAATAATACCGACCATGATACAGATTTCGCCACTATAAAACTTACAGAACTTGACAAAATTGACCCTAAGTTAGGGGATATACGCATAAATATAGTAGTGAAGAAGAACATGAACACGGACAGCTCACAGCACTAACAGCAATAACAATAATACTCATGATACTACTATTAATGATTTTTAGAGTTACGTCCAACAGTAGTAATATTAATGTTAGCAATCTCCCCTTACATCCTTCTGCCACACGTTCAAGCCTGGAACCCCTCAGAGGGGCCCTTGTCGGGTTAACATCTTGGAACCGAGAAAGTAGTAGTGCTGAATCATGCTCTGCATGTGGGAAGCATGAGAGATGCATACATACGTATACATATACCATATACATATACATATACATATACATACATACATATACATACATATACATATATATATACACATACACGTGTTAACGTTGATACATTTTTTGCATATGTACATGTATAAATATCTCATGTGTACATGCACATACATACACATATACACGTATACGGCCTTATGCATATAACACATGTGTTTACATACATATATATATATATAGAGTTACATATACCTCTACACATCTGTATATATATATATATGAGATGCCTATGGATGTGTGTATATATTTCTATATGTATATTCATTCTCAAGCCACAAAGCTCGGTGTTAGAGGATGTCGGCCCCCATGCACGCTACAGTTACTACTGGGGATGATCGGGCCTGCTTGGGGCCTTGTCTCGGTGCCCAGGTAGCTTACCCTGTTTAGTTTAGGGCTCCCTTCTTAGAGTTGAATACCAACGAAAAGGGGGCACCCTTGTTACTATTATTATTATTGTTATTGTTCTTAATAGTATTATTGTGAAGAGGACACTGGCCGACGTGGTTGTAAAAGGGGCGACAGTCGCCCTCCATGAGACTCCTGATAGGACCTTGCCTGTTTTGGGTTTAGGGTTTAGATGGGTTTCGGGTTTAGGGCTAAGGTTCGTCTGCAGCTTGAACAGTCGATATGAATGGCCTGAACTCAGGATGTGTCTGAAGCTCTACTACGCCGTCCCTGCCTCAGCATAGGTCTCTGGTCTCTGCTCCCGTTTACCCAAACCTGGTTTGGGCTTTAGACTTCCGGGTTGATGGCTTCTTACTTTCCTGGTCAGCGTTCCGTGGACGTTGATTAGCGGAAAGCAGTGAGCCTTAAACGCCTGGGGCTTAGGGCTTGGGGTTACAAAAAAGCCTCCCCGCTATCTTGGGCACCCATTCCTTGCTCTCTAGCAACGCGAACTTCGAAGTTCAATGATTTCTTGCCTTCATTCAGAAGCTGTAAGTTAAGGAGGTTGAGGAACTAGGTATGGTGTTCATCCGATCTCCCGTAGTCTCTCTGAAATTACAGTGTCATGTACCTCCAAATCCTGTTGGAACTATTCGTAAGGCTTCTATAACAAGTTCTATCTCTGTGATTTCATCTGATCTTTAGGCTTGGCGAGGTTCGGTATCCTAAGACTGAGACTTCAAATGCTTAATACATACAGTTTTTATAAAATCCTAGCACCCTCAATCCTAGGCTGGCTCATATGCATTGACACAAATCTAGATCTATAGAGAGAGACAGAGAGAGAGAGAGAGAGAGAGAGAGGGAGAGAGAGAGAGAGAGAGCGAGAACGAGTCGATCCTTTATATCCTGTATAAGGGTGTGGTTTGATTTGGCCGGCGCTGTCCGCTTGGGTGCCCGGTTGGTTGTGCTTCTGATGTGCGAAAAACAGCATGTCTTGTGTCGCAGCTGAACTAAGCCAAGGGGATGCACTAAACCCTAAACCAGCAGTTGGGCAGAAGCATCATGCAGGCTATTGGAAGGAGGCTACCATCGGCTCCACCACAGGAGCGATTGGCTTCCCGGATTTTGTGCGTGGCTTTGCTAAAGCAGACTTGAAGATCAGAGGTTCAAGTCTTTGATCTTGTGAGGAGGGTTTGGGAGTCTGGCGAGGGGTGTACGAAGGTACATGATGTTGAGCACCTTGTTGCTATTGTGAAGATACTCATGAGTATTCATGGCATCCATTGTCGTCATAGCTTCCTAGACATGTTGGTGCTGTTCTCTGCCATTGGTCAGTCGGCATTCATATCTACTTGCTACCGCCACCACGAAAATTGTCGAGAGGGCTCGGGCATGAGAATGCATGTAACACTCATCTTAAAGCCCCAGCCCTAAACCATGTATCCTAAACTTGTTTAGGGTTTTGGGTTTAGGGCTAAACCCCAGACCTAGAAAGCCCAAGACCTTTCCCGAGCCCCGAACCCTAAGCCTCCAAATCAAGAAATTCCCTTAGCCTTAACCCTCCCCGAGCACAAAAACTCCTAAACCTGAAAAGCTTCAAACCGATGTGGCACATAGGACTCATTTCTGGATAGGCCATGAAAGTGTGGGTGTGAGTTATCTTCAGTTTACTTATTCGTTCTATGACTGCCCCGTGCGTGGCCGTGCAAATTCTCCTGCACCTTGAACTTTAGGCTGTTTGAGACGCTGCGAAACTAGTTTTCAAAGTCTTGGGGCATACACATCATTGCAGGATTAGAACACGGTCTTGAGGCAAGGGTTTCTGAAGCTTTTGCCGGGTTACAAGTTGCAAGAGGCAGGTATCCTTTCTTCCAGTTTCGTGACGGCAGCGCTTTGACGCCTCACAAGGTTGGTACCCTAAACCCTAAACCCTAAACCCTGAACCCTAAACCCTAAACCCTAAACCCTGAACCACAAGGTTGGTACGCGAAGAACTTTGACAACCACTGACTCGGCTGAGGCGGGTGGGAACTTGGGGAAGCCAAGCCTGATTCTAGGGTTCATGTGGGGGTTTCTGAAACTAGGGGACCCTAATATAGTACCCCAAATAGTAGGGTCCTTATTATAAGGAACCCCAAAATAAGGGGCCCCTTCCTTTCGGAAACTCCCATGTTAGACCTAGACGCCTTAATTGATTACTCGCTATGTAAATCTTCAGTAGCCACTATGTATTAAGGACCATGAGAGGAGGGTACCCTTTCGGGTTCTGGTAAGGTTTGTGCTTGAGGGTGTTAGATCTTAGGCTTGTGGGGCGGATGGATGCGTGCCCATACAGGCAGGCAAAGCATGGAACACACATCAAGGTCCAGGGTTCAGGGCTTGTGGTTAAGGGTTTAGGCTTTAGCGTTAAGGCTGCAGTTCAGGGTTTGGGGCTTGTGGCTTAGATAGCAATTCCGAGAATGCAGTCGTCATCACCATCATCATCATCACCATCATCATCGTCGTCATCATCGTATATCATCGTCACACTCGTCATTTTCAACGTCAGCAGTGCATTATTCAACGCAGCTTCACTATCATTATCACCGTCACCATCAACAACAACGACAACGACAACGACAACAACAACAACAACAGCAACAACAACAACACCATGATTATCATCGTCATCATCATCATCATCATCATCATCACTAACCACAACCATAGATATCTTGAGAACAGCCTTCATCGTGGCGATCGTCATCGTCATCACCATGAACGGCATCATCGCTCCTCGTCGTATTCTTCGTGGTCACTCTGTCACACCAGCTCGCGCAGGTATATGTCGAAAGAATCGCGGTCGGATGAGAGACATCTTGCGGCAGAGTCTTTTTTTACGTCAGCATGTTTTTCCGTGCAAACATCTGACCGGGCAGCACGGATGGTAATTATCTGAGATTTGCTTGAACCTACTCGTAGTAGCAATTGGTCTTCTTCGAAGGTTGCGGAAGCCAGCATACAGTTACAAGTTATTTTTGTTTTGTTCATCCGAATTCTTATGTGCGGTCAAGAGTGCTTCTACATGCTGCAGCATTCATTGCTTGTGACCAGACTGGGAGGCAACAACCCAGTGCCGGATCTTCATCAAATACAGCCATGCTAAATCGAAGGTCGTGATCGTTAGAGATTCTGTCGGTCAATGTCCAGCTGCTCACATTCACTTGGGAGCAAATCTGACCTGGTCCGATGCTTGCACCGACGACTTTACATGTTCAGCAAGTGACGGCACATCTCCTTGTCAAAGCTCTTTTGCCCTCGCTAGGATCACCTCGGAGCAGAATTCATAATTGTCAGCTGCAAGCCGGTATGATGGGCTGGCTGTCTGACAGAACTACACTGTCGAATGTTTCTTGGTTCTTGGCGGTCTTCCTCAATGCAGCTAGTTAGTCATCTGGGTGTCGGTGAAACTCGCAGACAAGAGCCACACCACCCATTTTGCTGCGAGCAAGACCATGTGCTCCGCTACTGTCTAGCTAGACTCAATCCTGATACAACTCATCAAAAGGGCTTGGCAGGTGCCCGGTGTCACTTCTGTCTCCACTTATGCAGCTGTCAGCTGTCCTGTCCATGCTTCCCATGCTTTCCTGGAGGGGGCTCACATCCAAAATCATACCTCGCATCCTAAAGGCCGAACATCCACAAGCACTAGACCAACAACAATCCTAGTATCCCTTGCGATAACTCGTAACCATCTCGAAGCCTAATATTCATGAAGTGGCCTGAGTTTCGTGGTTTTGGGCTTGCAAGAGTCAGGTTTTCCTGGGTTCTGGCTAAAGATCTTAGCATAAGCTGCTATACAGGTAAGGAAGCAGTTCTATTTACTATAGATCCCCAGTATAGTGACTAAAGTTAACATCCTTATCAAGAACCCAGTTTCAAGCTTGGGACATTCAAGGGGTGTAGAGTTTGTTCTGTGTCCGGTGTGTTCATCTAGGAGGCGGGATAAAGATTCATAGCATACCTTTATAGTCCTGCTATAAGTATGCTAGAATGTACCCAGGAACCCTATTCTAATTAGTCAAGGCCCGATCCTAAACCCTAAACCCTAAACCCTAAGCCCTATTCTAATTAGTCAAGGCCCGATCCTATGGCCTTGAATGCCTGGCCTTGAGCGTAACAAAAGGATTTAGGGTTTAGGGTTTAGGGTACAGGGTTTAGGGCTCTGGGTTCTTGACAATACAATGGCCCCTCTCAACTCGCAAATATCGGGAGCCTCTATATTTCGCAAGACGATTCTCTTAAAGCTATAGCTCATCTATTCAAGTTTCAGTAGCATAAGCCACGAATGACCTCTTCGAACTTGTAACGCTTCTTTCTATTTATGTCAGCTTGAAGCGAGAGCGCGAGAGAGAGAGAGAGAGAGAAATGTATCCTAAACCCGAAACCCTAAACCCGAAAACCGCTTAAACCCTAAACCCTAGGCCCTAAACCCTAAAACCGCCTAAACCCTAAACCCCCCAAAACCCCCTAAACCCTAAACCCTAAACCCTAAAACCTAAACCGAGAGAGACTCGTTCCTCAAGGCCGGGCTCCGAAGCCGGAAACCGGCATTTAGGATTTAGGGGTTTAGGG